>BLSH010500425.1:59375-71349 GCA_018402905.1 Glandirana rugosa | reverse complement strand
CCTTTGGTTTGACTCATATCATCGATTAACTCCGAAATTGATATTTAACGTTTTATTTCGATTTGAGTATACGTCTACTTTATTTTTCGTGACAATTAGATATTTAATTAAAAAAAAAACCAGTGTTTAAGAACCCCGTCAAGAAGAAACAAAAATGCTTAACAAAGTTGTTGACACTAAAAGAAGAGGCCATTTAAAAATCGATTGACGTCCGAGTATTTCTTTAATAGTGTTCACTACGACGAAGGTCTTTTATTATAAGTAACTCGGTTTAGGTAGCGAGGATCTCAACTCGCTTGAAGATCTTCAGGCCCAAGACGACCAAGCCGGCTTGAAGCCCTGTTTCAGGCGCAGACCTCTAGGACCTTCCAGGACTATTTTACAACATTTTTTGTACCTAAAAGTCCGGGTCTCCATTGATTTCAATGGGGTCCGGGACAAAGTTCAGGTTCTGTCCGGACACGAACCCGGACTTTGTCCCGAAGTTCGGCCGAACCAGCAGAACCCGGACTTCTAGAAGTTCGCTCAACTCTAGGAGCGATGGATTTGGCTCAATGAATATTATTTTCTGGAAGCAGCATCACTTGTGATAATTTCTTTATGAGCCTGCAGTTAGCTAAAAATTTACCGGAGAAGAAAATCACAGTTGTTGAAACAATTCGTAAAAACAAAGAAGAACTGCCCCAAGAATTTGTGACCAAAAAAAAAATTAATTTATAGATTAACAGTGCTTTTTATTTCATCTGCATATGAGTTTAGCTTTATTTTGCAATTTATAGTTAAAGCCTCAATTAGCTACTATACTCAGTTTGGTTTCCAGAAAGATGTGATGATTGCATCATACTGTCCCAAGAAAAACAAAGTTGTTACCCTGTTGAGCTCTATGCATTCCCAACCTCCTGTTCAAAACAGAGAAGACAAAACAACAGAGATAATTCAGTCATGCAATGAGACAAAATGAGGCGTTGATACGTTGGATCAGATGGTTCGTACATACAGTACTAAACAAATGACTGTAAGATGGCCAATGGGTATATTTTATAACATGTTGGATGTTAGTGCTATCAACGCCTACATTATCTGGATGTCACCAAAACCAGACTGGAATGCAAGTAAATCACATAAAAAGAAGGTTTTCCATACACATCTTGGAAAGGCACTGGCTGGAGTATCTGAGGGACCGGACGTTCCTCAAACTTCTACCTCAGAAGATCCACCATGAAAGAAAGCACATTGCAGTCTCTGCCCTGACAGCAAAGACAGAAAAACCTGAACAGTGTGTTGTGTGTGCAAAAAAAATGTATGCCAAGAACATCTGAAAGTGGTATGTTTGAACTGTGGACAGTGACATTTTTCTTTTTTTCCACAATCACTTTATTAAATTTTGTATCACAGACAAAGAAAAAAGAAAGAAAAACAACAGTATACAGGTACAAGTGAAGGAAGGCAATAATGGCATTACAGTTGTTGCAAGATGTGTGCATCCAGACTCTCAAACTGACAACTTATCTAAAAAGTTAAAACTGTTACCCGTTCAGCCTATCCAAGGCACTTTGGTGTGGGGATATGCCCCTGATAATCATCTATTGTTAGTACCCCACGTTATGAGATTGAGGCCTGTATCACTCAGTTGTCTAACAGTTATTGACTTTGTCTGGCCTACGGAGGCCAGGTTCCTGGGACCTGTTCGGCCTATTTAGATCCCCATCGGCGGGGGGTCTACTATGCTGACCAGCTCTCCTTCCGACTCCCAGCTGGGAGCTTAGATAACAGTCAAGCTGTGAAAAAAAAAGGGAGGGGGGAAGGGGATGGGGGGGCGGAAAGGGGTAAGGCTGGGCAAGAAAGGTAAGAAAGAAAGACAATGAGAGAGAGGAAGGGAGTGTGTGTTTCCTTCGGGGTATAGCACGGTGGATGTCAACGGGGGACCAAGGAAGGAAAGGGGGTGAACAGAGTCCTACCATCTACCCTCTCCATCCTCTCCCACACCCCACCTGTTCGTTAGTCAGAGGTTTGGTTTCAGCGCAAGGGTTCCGCTATATGTAAGGGGTCAGATTACAAGCCCTATCCAGATTAAGCTGGTGATATAACTTGAGCGCAGTGTCAGTTGTTTGCTTGGATTAAGTCCTGATAAGATTGTGAGTTCCTAAAAGTGAACCACGGTTCCCAAATAAGTGACTATTGCGATATCTTGTCAAGGGTCGTGAATATCAGTTCCTCCATCTCTGCTATATGGTTGATTCGGTTAGCCCATTCTTTCATAGAAGGGAGAGATGTAGATCGCCAGTGCACCAGGAGGCACATCCTGGCTGCATTTGTCAGGTGCATGGCCAGGGATCTGAAGTACATTTTTTTGGGTATCAAGGAGCAGTGCAATAAGTACTGTGCCGGTGAAAATTCAAGCGGCAAGTGAGTGATCGCCTTTGTTGCGTCATGTATTTTCCGCCAGTATTGCTGGACCCGGGGGCAGGACCACCAAATGTGAGCAAATGTGCCTTTTGCCAGATCGCATCTCCAGCATTGGTCCGTGACCATAGGTGTAAATATGTGGATCGAGTCCGGTGTTCTATACCATTTTGTTTTAATTTTATACCCGTTCTCTTGGGTTACTACATTTAGGGAGCCCTTGTGAAGGTATAGGTAAATACGATCCCATGTAGGGTCATCTATCTCTTTGCCTACGATTGAATTCCAATAAGTGCGTTCCGGTCCCAGAAGCTTTTTAGTCTCCACGAACATCTCGGTGTAGAACGCCGATATTAGGTGTTTTTGGGGTGTGGAACTGGAACATAGAGCCTCAAAATTTGTAGGAGGTTTCGCAAATTGTTCCCTGCGGACGGGGTAGTTTAAGAAATGTTTCAATTGTGTATATGGCCACGTAGGAAATGATTTGGTGTTAGATTGGGCAGCAAGATCCGTCTGACGCAGGAACCTCCCTCCACGGAAGAAGTGTCTTGCTTGCATCTTCGCCCTTGGCCATTCAGCTGCCATGAAGGTTTTTGAAAGACCTGGGGGGGGAAATCTGGGTTGCCTTTTACTGGGGTGATTGGGCAGTATTGGGATGAGATCAGGTGTACAGAACATGCTCTGTCAAAGGCGTGCGTCCTCATTTGTAAAATGTTTCCTACCCTCCTCATCCCTGATATGGTGCACTGTGGATGTAAGGGTTCCTTTTTGTGTGGTTCTGGCCAGGAGTCTCCCTGGTTTGTTGCCCTGTTCATAGAACTACTATGCCCTACACCTACATATCAAAATGTTATGTTTCTCTCAATTGACAATTTTTTTTATCATTTTTATTTTTATCTGTGAATTTATGCGCAAAATAATATAAGACAAAATACTCTTCACAGTTAGTACTCAAAATATGGAAAATACACTTTATTATCACCAAACAAGTAAGCATTTCTTAGTATTTCATGGTTATTCAATATTTTAGCAGCTAAAACTTTAATCAAGGAAGTGCACATGTGCAAAGCTCTGTAATGGCTGCCTAAGCCAGGAGCTCCACACCGCCCCAGCACACCGGCATCCACACCGCTCTCCTCAGCCCGATCAGACTGGCCACCCCACCTCAGCTGAACAACCCAGGACCATGATCAGATGTCTGGCCGCCCGGCTAGAAGGAGCCTGGGGCTACAATTTACAGACCAGGCCGATCTTGGGTGTACCAAGATGGCCACCGCGACAGGCACACATGCAACAAATCCAGAGGGAGAAAGAGAACACAGGCAAGTGCTCTCTCCTGCTACTCTGTCTTATCCCCCAGTGACTTCAGGGACAGCCCCACATATAATAACCCCATCACCGTCCTCCACGGAATCCCTCATTGCCCTCATGCTGGCAGAAGGGGCCTACACGCCAGAGGGGCTGGCTCGGGCCTGCAAATCCCCAGACTCTGTTCTCCAGACCCCAGACCTAGGACCAAATACCCAGTGCCCAAATAACCAAATGGCTGACATGTTTAACCGATTTGCTGATTTATTGGAAAAAGTTCTGACCGCAGCAGCAGCCAAAATCACAGGAGACATCCGTTCAGATTTTGAGGCCATAGGCTGCAGAATAGAGGCCATAGACAATATCCAGGTCCTCCAGAACCAGCTGGACTCAGCCCTTTCCAGAATAGATGGCCTGGAGAATCGGTCAAAAAGGTACAACTTCAGAATACGGGGCCTCCCGGAGTCCATAACAGATACCCCTGGAGCAGTCCAGGACTTACTAAAGTCTAATCCCCGGGATTCCACAACACCGGTTGGAGCTGGACCGGACCCACAGATCCCTAGGCCCCCCCAGGAAGGACTGGGGTCCCCTAGGGACATACCCCTGGAGCAGTCCAGGACTTACTAAAGTCTAATCCCTGGGATTCCACAACACCGGTTGGAGCTGGACTGGACCCACAGATCCCTAGGCCCCCCCAGGAAGGACGGGTCCCCTAGGGACATAATTGTTAAGCCTCACTTTTACGCCATCAAGGAGGAAGTCCTGAGGCTCTCCCGCAACAACCCTCATCTGTCCTGCCAGGATCACCAGATCCAGGTCTTTGCCGACATCTCTCCATCCATGATTCAATGGCGAAGAGGCCTCATTGCACTTCTCCTGGCCCTGTCCAAAATGAACATCAAATATTGGTGGGCCTTCCCCTTTACCGCTAAATTTGCATGGAAGGGCAAGATCCTTTCCTTTTCCAATTTCCCAGAGGGCAAAAAGCTTCTTCTCAAGCTCAAGATCATCACCCAGGAAGTGGATATGGACTGCTCCATCCCACCAGCGAGCTCCTCCAAAAGACCTCAGCCCACAGCCCGGTTACCCCCCTTTGGTCCCAAGCCAATCCAAGAGAGTGAAGGACATTAGACCTCCTTAAGAGCATTCATCTGGGCCAAAAACCCCACAATTTCTTTTTGCCCTCTTGCCTTCACAGAGGCAGCCGTCCACACTGTATGGAACTAGAATCCTCAATTACTGTGGATTCACATTGACTGCCTATTTGTTCAAGTTAACTTTCAGTTTGAGTTTAATTCTGGACATGGGGGGCTCATCCCCACAACACTAGCCCAAGCAGGAACTCCTGAGATGCCTACCGAATTCTCAAAAAGGAGATCTGGACTTCTCCCCCCATGGAGACTTTATCGTTCTGGATTTGCTGCACTCTGAGCCTCCCTAATCTCTCATAAGATATCAGAGTATACAGTTCAATCACTGTGGAGACTTCCACCAGGGCCCCCACCAGCTCCCCACCCTCTAGTTTTCCACAACAGGGGAGGGTCTCGACCTCCCCTCTGGATGATCCCCAGATGGGGACCTCTCACTATGCCACCGGAGAGGCGGGACTGGCCAGGGTTCACTTGGGGGGAAATGTTTGGCTCTGGGCGGCCTGACTCCCCACTTAGGAGAGGAAGGTAGTCCCGATATGTTTTTTGGATATTTATGTCTTTAAAAGTTTTTGATAAGTTTGGTTAGATCAACTCATGCTATATTTGCAGTTGTGGAATGGCAGGACGGTGGGCGGGTCCCCCGCACACTCAACTACCCCCTGGGCTCGGATTTTCCATGCTCGCAGGATAGAGATTCTGTCTCCCACTAGGGATCAGAGTCCTTTTTCATTTAGGGGCCTGGTTGGGCTTGTCCCGGCCACGCTCCTAAGGTCTTTATGGAGACCATCCTTTGTCTGACTCACTTTCCTTCCTTTGTTTCCCCTCTAATCTTTCTCTGTATTCCAGCTATCCACCAGGAGATGGCTACTACCCCCCAGATAGAACAAGGTTTCCAGCTTCATAAACACCAGATGACGTGCGCCCCGAATTCTCCTTGATGGGTAAGTGATGATGTTGGTGCTCATGCCCTCTCTCTGACTCCCCATGGCTAATGAGGACCACAATACTCCACACCTTAGAATTGCCACACATAATGCCCAAGGCCAGAACTCAACAATCAAGAGAAGGAAGGTGTTCAATCTGTATAAATCCCTTATCATGGTCCAGGAGACCCACTTTCCCGCTCGGTACAGTCCTAGATTCCTCCACTCTCAATACCCACTTTTCTATCTTGCCAATGCCCCGGATAAAACCTAAGGGACGGCGGTCCTTTTTTCAAAACACTGCAACTTCACATGGATTTCTGATTACAAAGGCTCTATAAAAAGCCACATATATTCTCTGGTGGCCTACTATGCTCCGAATAAAGGGCAAGCACCTTTCTTTCAAAATATGCTCAGAGTTATTAGCCCCTTACTGGAAGGAACAGTCATTTTTGGAGGTGACTCCAATACAGCGTTTTACCAAAGCTTTGATAAGAGGAGGTAAGCCTTAAGATCGCCAGCCTTAAGATTGCCAAATTGCTATACAATTATGGGTTGGTGGACATATGGAGGGAATTAAATTCCACTAAGCATGACTTCACCCACTTCTCTTACCCGCAACAGTCCTACGCCCACATTGATCATCTTCTAGTCTCCCCCACCACTATCCCAGCTGCACTATCTGCCAAGATAATAGATACAGTCTCGCCAGACCACGCCATGGTCGCCCTGACCCTCTGCAAGCCGAGGCCAAGCTCTTGATTTCAAAATTGGCGCCTCAATGAATCAATTCTAAATGACCCAGTCAGACTCACTGAACTTCAGGACAACCTAAAGGAATACTTCTCCCTCAATAATAGTGATGAGCTATCCCCCGAAACACTATGGCAGCCCATAAGGCAACCATACGAGGGAAATTCATACAAATAGCATCCCATATTAAAAAAGAGAGGCGTCTAGATGTTGAGAAGCTGGAAAAAAAACTATAAGGTTCTCAAAACCAAACACAAACGGGCCCCACAAAGTGTCCCCATTGAGCTCCTGGAGTCAGCTAGATTAGCCCTGAATTTAGCCCTAACAGCGCAAGCCGAGAAACACCTCAGATGGACCGGAGTAAAATTCTATCACCATAAAGATAAGATTGGCACTATGTTAGTGTCTAAACACTATGTTAGTGTCTAAAACCCATATTTAGGTCTTTTGCCCTCCCTAGAATCAGGGTCGCAGGTCATCCCCCGACAGTGGACCCCAAAAAGATCCCCGAAGCCTTCCAAAAATGTTATGCCCAGCTTTATTCCCCATCAACTTCAAACAAGACAGTGACGATCTCTAACTTCCTCTCGGAGGCCTCAGTCCTGACACTTTCCCCCGAGCACAGAGAGTCCCTAGAGGAGCCGTTCACAACTGACGAAATTCTGGATGTTATCAAAGGCCTAAAGACTGGATCAGCCCCTGGCCGGATGGCCTATCAGTGCCCTACTACAAGGCATTCTCTGAAATGCTAGCTCCATTTATGGCTAAATTTTTCAACTCGAAAACCTCGGGTTCCCCCCTTGATCCCCAGCTGAACGGGGCATTCATTATGGTAATACCTAAATCAGGGAGGAACCCAGAGGAGGTGGGAAACTACAGACCCATCTCCCTAATTAACAATGAGCTGAAAATACTCACCAAGGTACTGGCCAACCGCCTAGCCATATTTATAAACCAGTATATTCACATGGATCAGGTGGGGTTTATTCCAGGGCATCAGGGACCCGACCAAATTCAGATGGCCATAGACATAATCTCTATTCTTCAATCAAATTGGGAGGGTGGCACAAAACATGATCCTTTCCTTAGATCTCAAAAATGCCTTTGACTCAGTCTCCTGGCCTTATATCACACGGTTACTAGAAGTGTGGGGTTTTGGGGAGCAGTTCAGGGCATCACCCAGGCCTTATACTCCAACCTGTCTGCTGTGATTAGGCTCCAGGGGTATTACTCATCCACGATTAAAATTGCACAGGGCACCAGACAGGTTGAAACCCTTGCCAATGCGATCCGCTTGAACCCCAACATCCAGGGGGTCTCTTGCGGTCTCCACATTCATAAATGCGGCATCTTCGCAGATGACGTCCTCCTCTTCATCACCTCACCGGTCACTTCCCTCCCAAATCTCTCTAAACTTCTCGATGAATTCTCTGACATTTCAGGCCTTCAGGTAAACAATGCAAAATCCCAGGCCCTCAATATCTCTCTACCTAGGGAGCTGGCTGACCATTTGAAAATGACATTCTAGTTCTTATGGTCAGATTCCTCTGTCCAATACTTAGGAGTTACCTTGACAGCAAAAATAGAACAACTTTATAAAGCAAACTTTCCCCCAATGTACAATAAACTAGCGAGTGACTTGTAGGCTTGGTCAAAAGGGGAACTCTCTTGGCTAGGGAGAATCAACGCTACTAAAATTACCCTTTTCCCTCCGCATCCTTTACCTCTTTAGATCGCTCCTGTTATGCATTAATAAAGAGCACCTTAAGGCATTTCAAGGAAAGATCAACAAATTCATTTGGGGGAAGAAGAGCTTTAGGATCCCCAAAATACCCTGTGCCAACCAAAAACAGAGGGAGGCCTGGGTCTCCCGAATCTTTTCTGGTACTACCAAGCCGCCAGACTAGCCCATCTGTCTCTGGTTTACACCACCGCCGAAAGACCAGACTGGACCCAAATTGAGAGACTAGCTGATCCTGCTTACAGCCTAGATTTCCTCCTCTGGGTCCCTCATCAACATCGCTCACCCATTCTCTCACCAGTACTCTCCCAAGAACTCTCAACTTGGGACATTATTCAGAAAACCGCAGCCCTCATCTCCGAAACTCGCCCTCTCGAACATTTGTTTCACAACCCGGACTTCCCTCCGGGACTTAACATTAAAGCCTTCAAATGGTGGATGGATAGGGGATTGTACTGAATTGGGCACTTCTATACCTCTAAAGGTCCGCTCACACTGAACTACTGCATAAGCAAACTGGAATTACCTGCGGCTGAGCGGTTTAGATTACACCAGATCAGGCACTTTCTTCTCTCTCGCTGGACCTCTAAACTGAATCCCCCCCTCTGTTTCACCCTATGAACAATGGTGTGGCCAGCCGGGGACCAGGATGGGGGGCATTTCCATCATCTATCATTCACTTGCCCAACTGATTGACAAACTCCTATATATGCAGGCATGGGAACAAGATTTACAATTCCACTGGGATCTGGTCAGGTGGCTCAACGTGAACAAAATGGCTTTCAAGTGAGTCGTCAATACCTCCTTGATCGAAGCTAGCCTCAAAGTCTCCACCAGATGGTACATGACGCCATTTTGGCTCTCCAACATATATCCTACTGCAGACCCACAATGCTTCTGGGGCTGCAATCTTCAGGGCTCTATGTCCCATGTCTGGTGGGAATGCCCAAGAATCAAAAAATTCTGGGCTAAAATTTTCAGCCTAATTCATAAAGTAATGGGTTGCCTCTTGCCCAGATCCCCAACTATTGCCCTGCTCAATGCAGATATCCCCAAATCCACTAAACACTCCCGCAAATTTATCCACTTTATTCTGCTAGGTGACAATCGCCAAGGCCTGGAAAGCACCAAAAGTCTCTTTCCATACAGCAAAACGTAAGATCTCCTGGATCATGACACAAGAAAAGTTGGCCAGTCATATTCTAAACTCAACCTCTAAATTTGAGGCTATTTGGGAACCCTGGGCCAGCCATATGGGAATCTCCCTAGTCCTGGGTATCAGCAACTAAAGACTACTCCCCCCGTTCTTCTGGTGCACAGTGCTGCTTGTCTTATCATACCTTTTCTTCTCTCTTTCTTACATCTTCTTCTTTCCTTTTCCTCCCCAAGCACAATGTACTGCCGTTCTGACACATTCCCAGTGATGGGCGGTACGGGACTCGGTCCCTTTACTCATTCCCCATATGATCGATGATAAAAGCCTAGTCTACAGGGATCATCTCGAGAGAACGTCCTCTCTTGAGCTTAATACCCAACCTTCCTCCCCCACTTCAACTCCTGGGGAGCAGGGGCGGGGGTGAACCCATCTCGGCACAGTTTGAGCCCATTTGGGGTGCCGGAGGGACCTCCCGTGAAGGCTTTCCTATCTACATTCCCTGATTATCTCTTGGGGAGAAGTACTTGCCGTGTATATGGACTTGGTTATAAGCTTTGCTTTGTTCTGTACTGTAGAACCATTGCTCACACTGGTGTATTTGTCAGCTGTATTTAGCACTACCTTTTACAACATTGTCTTGTAATTTTTCTGTTACCTAAATGAATAAAAATTTATTGAAAGAAAAATTATAATCAAAATTCATAATTACCCTGTTTTATAATAAAAATAATTATACTAAAACTTGATGCAACATTTATTCAAAATATATACCAAACTATATTACAGGGCCCATTGGACCCTGGTGGTGTAAGGTGGTACAAAAAAAAGGCCTATAGACTGAGGACTAGACTAAATGTAGACTTAAATAACCTCTATGAATGATTCTGTAGACTCACTTCCCTTCACAGTACAGCTCCAACTTATTTCATACTCATTACCCTCTTGTTGTTTCCGCTTTTGCTAAATAGAAAACAAAAGGGGTAGCTATTTTGTTCTCCTCAAAGTGAGGTTTCACACTCCACAAGGAACTCAAAAACCCAGAGGGTAGGTTTATACTAATCAAGGGAGACATAGAAGGGAACCTCTACACATCCATATCGTACTATGCCCCAAATAAGACCCAAGTTAACTTTTTCAAATCTCTATTCGATTTTATTCAACCACATTTAGAAGGCAGGGTCATTTTAGGTGGAGATTCCAATATTGCCTTTTGATCGGGGACTGGATAAATCTAGACCAATTAACACGACCCTTCCACATGACAGACTGTTGGAGAGAATTCAACCCATCCAAGAGAGATTTCACTCACTACTCCTCACCTCATGACTCGTATGCGCAAACTGACCACTTGTTACTCCAGACAAACACGATACCCCTGGTAATCAACTCCCGGATAAGTGATACAGCTCTCTCAGACCACTCCATAGTGACTCTTCAAATTCGCTCTGACACACATTTCGCGAGACAGCATCATTGGAGACTAAATTAATCGCTGCTCTCTGACCCCATTAAAGTCACAGAGATTAATAAAGCCCTCAAGGAATATTTCCTTCTCAATAATATAGAGGGTACTTTGGCCGAAACTCTTTTGGCAGCCCATAAAGTTTTCATTAGAGGTAAGCTCATTCAGATCTCCTCACAAATAGTGTTGAGCGAACCCGGACTGTAACGTTCGGGTCCGTACCAAACTTTCGGGTGTCAGGGACCTGGACCCGAACACGGACATTTCAAAAAACGTTCGGGTTCAGGTTCCGGGTTCTGGTAGTTGATTACGCATGTTGAATAGCTGAAGGGCAGCCAATCAACATGCGTTTCACTGGTTTGCCCTTAGAAGCCATCACAGCCATGCCTACTAATGGCATGGCTGTGATTGGCCAGTGCATCATGTGACCCAGCCTCTTTATAAGCTGGAGTCAAAGTGCTGCATGTCACATGCTCTTGGGTTAGTGTAGGGAGAGGAAGCTGTCGGCGTTTTTGTGAGGGAGAGATTGCAGACATTTTAACATCTGATCCTGCATCCTGAGATTACTACTGCTGTTGCTCTGAGGGATAGATTGCAGAAATACTGCTGCTTTGAGTGACAGATTGCAGATCAAACTCTGCATACACAACGATCGCTACGATCGTGCACAACGATCAGATTGTTGGAGTAATTTGAGATTTCACATACTGCTGCTTTGAGTGATCTGACTGCACTAGGTAGAGGCTTCTGCTTAGAGGGACAGATTATTGTTCAAAAATCATTGCCTACTCCTATAGGGCCAGCTACGAGTGTGGTTGTCGACCTTCGAGAGGGAAATCTTGATCCTCTACTAAAAACTTGTTATTTTTTAGACAGTGAATGTCGTTGTCGACCTTGGACCGGGATATCCTCATCCGTTACCAAATACTTGTTATTAGACAGGGAGATTCGTTGTCGACCTTTGAGAGGGAAATCTTGATCCTCTACTAAAAACTTGTTATTACACAGTGAATGTCGTTCTCGACCGGGATATCCTCATCCGTTACTAAAAACTTGTTATTAGACAGGGAGATT
>BLSH010500425.1:30402-47195 GCA_018402905.1 Glandirana rugosa | reverse complement strand
TCATTACATGTTTACTGGTCCTATAAATATTGTCTATAATTCTTTTGTTCTTTGATATTACAGAGTATTTTCAATCTATCCTGGAATCCAATGAAACTTGTGAAATAAATAACAGGTGACACAATATTTCCTTTATAAAAAGGAGTCCGTCCTTTATAAGAGCGTAATTTGTTTGATCCTTATTCGTATCCGTATTTTTTTAAAATCACCTATGTAAATAAAAAAGTGAGAAAAATAAAAACTTTTGTCTATCGCCACATGACCCTCTCAACTATTCTAAAAATTTCTGGACCCCATGGGTACTCGTTTGAGAACTTTCTTTTAGACACTATACATCACGTGCCTCTTTTATGACTTTTTGGTTACGTGACGGTTCGTTGTCCGTGCGATCGTTCGGGTTCCGTCCGGACCCGGACTTTGTCCCGAAGTTCGGACGGACCAGCAGAACCCGGACTTCCAGAGGTTCGCTCAACTCTAGTAGTAAACCCTCCTATCATCTTCAGCCAAGGAAGCTGCCATCTTGGCCTCTGTTTAATCTACAACTGCCATGATGTTGGAAATGTAACTGTTTTTCCATACCCATTGTTCAGTGCATTGGTTTTTCAGTATTTTCTCCGTGCACTACATATCACAGATTTTCTTTCAAGAGTTTGCTCATGGGTACCCCAGGTCTTTAAAAATCTTATCAACTCTCCCAGTACACCGCTATCTGTTTTCAAAAATAAAAAGAGTGAAAAAATAAATGTATCCACTAAAATTTTTTTATGCCTATGCTTATTCCTAGTTTGTTTAATGCGAGAATATTTCCTGCCTGAGGAAAAATATTTCCTTTATAACACAGTGGACAATAAATAAAGTGTTCAAAGTAACCTAAGGTCCTATCTAACTTTTATGAGACATTATAGTTTCTTGTTTTCTTAATATCTGTTATAAATATCCTGGTCATTTGTACATTACTCGTTATGTGTTACATCCATTTTAAATGTGTTTGTAATTTTACCATTATGCAAAGCATATGCCATAAATAAAATAAACACGTTGAAAAGAGGATTAGACTATAAACATTAATGAGTAATGAGTAACATTAAAGAATAAAAATTGCAAACCAACTTGAGATCTTGTATATTGCAATATATTTAAACAGCACAAAATATTGGCTGTGAAACACATCAGGCACCGTCTATGTCCTGTTTTGCCAGAAATAAAATGATCAAGTTGCAGGAAAATCTGTTGTATATTAAATAATTAATTGTACTGTTTTGTGCTATCTGTTTACAGCAGGTTGGTCAGTAATGGAAGTAAAATACCCTTAAATTAGAGAGAATTGCTTACAATGACTCCGTACAGGAAGCAGCACTGAAAACTAGGGATGAGTGAACCAAGTTCAGCCCGCCGGACATTCCATGAACCAGATAGAAAGTTTGCAAACCCCTTAGTGCTGAATCCCACTGAAGTCTATGGGAGCTGAATCTTGTTATTTTTTTTTATGTACGTTTCATTGTGTTTAGCGTCTTCAGGAAAACTTCCTGAAGATGCTAAAACAGTGAAATGTATGTTAGATCGGGGGGTTCATCACTTCCGAGTTCCATGTGACTACCCAGCAGGCCCAGTATTTAGAGTGAGGTGTGGATCAACGCCAGAATTCAACTGATAGGCCCATCTGCACATGTTGCACCTCTCCAGTGCCTGGATATACGCACTACTACATGTGAGTGCAAACTTTTATCTTGTACAAGTTTTTAAAATTATAATAAACCTACTATACTATGAAATACTTCTCTGTCTCCTGTCGAGTATACTCATATATACTAAGCTGACACTGAGGGATCCCTGGAGTGTCTGAGGAACAATTTGGTTTTCCAATAGCGCTTTTTGACCTCTTGTAATTTAGGGGTCAAATACCTTTGGTGAGTTGCCATCTATCTGAAGGCATGGTGGTGAAGGGAATGGAAGACATGACCATATAGAAGCACATGATTTTGGTGGTGGGTTATGTCACTATGGACTTTTATTTATTGCATTATTCCTGCATTGTGTTTATTCTGTATTGTATCATAATTCATTGCATTGCTAAGTATTTATTTTATGCATAGGTCACTAGACATTTGCCTTGCTGAAAAAAATTTTTGTTTAGATTTCATTTGTTTTTTTATGTTTCGGGTCACTCATTATGAGTCGAAAATCCGGAAATTCGAAAATCAGAAAATTTGGAAATTCGAAAATCAGAAAATTCAGAAATTCAGAAATTTGAAAATCTGACAATTCAACAATTCAAAAATTTGAGAATCCAAAAATTCAAAAATCTGAAAATTTGAAAATCTGAAAATAAGAACGAATATTCAAAAGAGTAAAAATCTGAAGATTCGAAAATCCAAAAATTCAAAAATCTTAAATAACTAACTAATAATAATTAACTATTAAATTATAGGTATTGGGGTCTAACTGGAACTTTCTGAATAGTTAAACAGACCTATGTGTTCAATTGACAATAAATACAAAAGTTGTTGCAGATGCTCAGAGAGTGTTTACTGTTTAATATTATAGTTTTATTTTCATTCTTTTTCAATTTGTTTTTCATTTACCTGTATAATACATGTTAAATCTGGAGCAATTTTTCAAACTATATAATATGTGATAGACTATTAAAAATATAGCATTAAGTGTAAGGAACACTGAGACTGATAACTTCCTGCAACTGTTCATTTTTTCAAGTGTATGTTATGGGACTCTTGCAATCTCAGATGTAACCAAGAAGTTAAGATACGCATATTGTAACTCTGATCATCTATGTCATGAGACTTGCTGTAACATCTGAAAAATTGTTCAATAAAAACTATTGAAAGATAAATTATAAGTATTGGAATTTACTCTCAATTTTGGCTGTTAGTGAACGTAACTGATACGAATTTATCCAAAGTTATGAATTATCCAAAATATTGAATGCCACATCTAAACAAATGGAACGTAACAAATTAATAATAATAATAATAAAACATTTTTATTATTTTTATTATTATTATTATTTATTTATTATTAATTAGTTGCGTTCCATTTGTTTAAATGAGGCATTCGTTATTTCGGATAAGTCATAAATTTGTATTCATTATGGTCACTAACAGCGAAATGTGAAAGGAAATTCCAATACCTATAATTTAATAGCTAGTAATAGTTATTATTAGTTAGTTAAATACTATTTCAGATTTTTGAATTTTCGGGTTTTCAAATTTTTGTTCTTTCTTTTGGATTTTCATTCTTTTGAATTTTCAGATTTTCATTCTTATTTTCGGATTTTCAAATTTTCGAATTTCCGAATGGTTTGATTTTTGCATTTTGGAAGAATTTGTTAAATGAGTTTTCGTTAATTCAAATATTTCTTTTTTTTTCCAAAAATTTTATTGAGTATAAAGTGGATATACAATGAAGGTATAACCAGAGTCTATACATTTTAATTTTAAGCAAATATTAACAGAATAAAGGCATCATATTGATTGGTATGTTAGAGTAGATTGGTCGGTCGATTAGACCCAATACAACAATATCATATAACAAGTACAACAACAACTGGATATGGCATATGCATTATACAAACTTGGGTTATCAAGGAAACAGTAGGCATGAGAAGAAAGGAAAAAGCAAAAACTGCCAATTGTTGGGTTCTTGTCTTTTAGCATATCTCTTCTTTTGTTTAAATCTAAGAGTTACATGTGGCCCGCACATGCAGTCTTAATCATGAGTATATAAAGAAAAGGAGGAGTAGGGGGGGTATGGAGAAGAGAAAGAAAAAAAAAAAGAAAAAAAAGAAAGGCTGAGTGTTATTATTTTATGATGCGGCTTGGTGAAGTTACATGACAGCTATTGTTGTTGTCGGATAAACTCTGAGAGCGGGAGTAACATTTGTTTATAAATGAGATTATGTGGTATTACTTAGTGTTGCCAGATAGTCATTTGAGAATTTAAACCTGTACCACTCTGCCCAAGTTTTGGCATGTTTTGCCGGGGTGTCGTTGGATATGGCGATTAGCTCTTCCATTACAGCAATTTTTTCAATTTGTTTGCACCAGTCCTGTAGGGAGGGTACATTGGAGGTTCCCCAGAATCTCGGTATACAAAGTTTGGCTGCGTTGATCATATTTAAGATGAGCGATTTGTGATATGAAATAGAACTTGTTTGTCGTAAGTGAAGCAGGAATTGTTCGGGTTTTAGCTGTAGGTTTTGTGAAGTTATAAGATTGATTTGCGAGTGTATTTTTTCCCAAAAGGGAACAATTCTTGCGCATTCCCACCTGATATGGAAAAGGCTGCCTGTGCTTTGTTTGCATCTCTAGCAAAGGTTGGATGTGTTGGGGTTTAAGTGTTGAAGTGTAGTAGGTGTTCGATACCAACGGGTAAGAAGTTTGAAATTATTCTCTTGGATGGAGACATTAATGGAGCCTTTATGTGTGTGTTCATAAATCTGAGTCCATTGCTCTTCTGATATGTTTAATTTTAGGTCTCTGTTCCACGCCACACAAAATCTTTCAGTGTTGCCAGGGGTATTAGACCAAAGTAATGAGTAGATGGTGGAAATTGTGGGTTGTATAGGGTTTTTGCCTGCACACCAGTTGTCGAACTGTGAACGGCGTTGTGAAAGATTGCCAGTTTTTTGGATGGATTGGATAAAATGCCTTATCTGGAAGTATTTCCAGAAATTGATTGTCATGGAGGGCCATTTTTGTTTTATGCTATCCAGTGGCAGAGTATCTCCATTGGAGGTTAAATGATGGGCCTGCAATGTCATGTCCGGGTCTAGTCCTGTGATAAATTGGTTGTGAAGTTCTAAGGGGAATTCTGGATTATTGAGGATTGAGGTCATGGGGCCTGGAGTCACCGATATACCTCTATCTTTTGTGGCTTTTTTTAAGCTGTTTAAGGAGGGTCCGATCATAGGATGTTCTTTCAGTTCTTTAGGTGTATAGTGAGTGCGGATCCATGGTGGAAAAGGTGCAACGGAGTGTTAGAAGTGGCTTTTTCTAGCGTCACCCAGTCTTTAATTGTGTCGTGTATATTCCAATCAACTATGCATTGCAAGTGGCATGCCCAATAGTATAATTTGAAATCTGGGATGCCTAAGCCTCCTTTGAGTTTAGGGAGAGTTAGTTGGGTGTGGCTGATTCTTGTTTTTTTATTGTGCCATAGGAATGCCAAACACAGTTTTCAGACACTTTGAAAAAAGGTTGGTGAGACTGTAATAGGTATTGTCTGCAGAATATACAGGATGCGTGGGAGTATGTTCATTTTGATAATGGCTGCTCTGCCAAACCAAGAAAAGTGTGGTTTGCGCCATCTCTTAAAGTCTTCTTTAATGTTTTGTATGATGGGAATGTCATTTTTGTTGTAAAGGCTAGAGGAGTATGCCGTTAGGTTTATGCCTAGGTAGTTGATGGAGTCGGATTTCCAGGTGAATGCAAAGTTATCTTTACATACTTTAAGTTGGTCAGAAGGGAGAGAAACATTCAGGGCTTCAGACTTTGAGTAGTTGATTTTGAAGTGTGAAACATATTAGAAAGCTTTGAGGTCTTTCAGAATGTTTGGGATGGAAATTAGGTGATCTGATAGGAACAGAAGTAGATCATCCACGAAAGCGGCAATTTTATAGTGTTTCCCTTCTAAAGTAATTCCTTTTATGGCATTATTGTTTCTGATCCTTCTGAGGAAGGGTTCAAGTGTTAGGATGAGAAGGATAGGGGAGAGGGGACAGCCCTGTCGTGTTCCATTGTTAATTGAGAAGGCGTTCAATAGGAGGCCGTCGACTCTCACCTTTGCAAAGGGATTGCCATAGAGGGCCATAATCAGGGATATGATCCTAGGCCCAATCCTATTGCGATAAGTGTGGCTTTCAGGCAATCCCAGGCCAGCCTATCAAACACCTTCTCAGCATCCAGAAAAAGGAGGAACACAGGTAATTTGTTTCTATTAAGCCAGTATTGGATGTTGATCGCCTTTATGGTGTTATCCCTATCCCCACGACTTGATCTTCATGTATTAGTCATGTGATAAGGGGGAGGATTCTGTTTGCTAGGATTTTTGCATATATTTTTAAATCTCAATTAAGAAGTGAGAGTCCTTATCTGGCTTTGGGATTACTGTAATATGGGCTTCTAGTAAGTTGTAGGGGGGGGTCTTATCTGCCAGGTGGTTGAAGGCTCTGAGGAAAGGTCTGGCTAGGAGTTTTGGGAAGGACTTGTAGTAAGAGGCAGAGAAGCCATCTGGGCCCGGGCTTTTCCCAGTTTTTGTTTGCTTGAGTGCCACTATGAATACATCTTCCAGTAGTGGGCCATCTATATCTTTGGCTAGTTGTTTGACTAGTGGTTTTGGGGCATGTTTTTTAAGGAAGTCTTCAATTATATATTGTATGGAGTTTTGGAGGTCAGGGGCTTTTTGTTCTGGAGGCAAATTATATAATCCTGCATAATATTTTGCAAATTGGTTGGCTATGTCTTCACTTGTGTTGAACGTTCTTTCTTTGGGGGTTTGAATTGTGCGGATTGTGTTATTGGCCTTTATTTCTTGCATCGATCTGTCTAGGTTTTTGCCACTTTTGTTACAGTGTTCATAGAAAAGTTTTTGTGATAAAACATATTTTTTTTTTACTTTATGGCCCAGTTCCTCCGTGAGGATGGAGGGAGTTTGAGAAAGTTCTATTAAGGTGTTGTTGGCTCTTGTTCTTTTGTGGGTTTGCTCCAGTGTTTTAATTTTCTTCAGGAGGGTATTTATTTTGGTTTGTTTGGCTTTTTTGCAGGCAGTTGCTTTGGCTATCAGTAGGCCCCTAACCACACATTTGTGCGCTTCCCATTGGGTGATGGGGCTAGTGTCTGGGGTGTCGTTTGTTAGGAAGAAGTCCTGAATGTTTTTCATTATTGCTATTAGATTTTCTTAGTTAGAGAGCAGAGAGGGGTCGAGGCGCCATGTTTTGGGGGCATGGGACGTTTGTGAGAAAGAGAGGGAAATGGAGATTGGATGGTGGTCCGAGAGGAACATGGCTTCTATCGTGGCCCTGGAGAGCATAGGAAGGTCGTTTTGGGAGATCCAGAAGTAATCCAGTCTGGAGTATCTATAGTGCGGCGTGGATTAGAAAGTGTAGTCCCTACCAGTTGAGTGAAGGGTACGCCATGTATCGTGTAGTAGGGTGTCGTGTGACTGTTTTTTGATTTGTCTAAGAGCTTGGAATGGTAGGGAGGAGTTTCCAGAGGAAGTGTCTTCTAGAGGGTTGAGAGCTATGTTAAAGTCACCTCCCAAAATAACAATACCATTTTGAAACAAGACTAATTCAGTTATAGTGTCTCTGAAGAACAAAACGTGGGCTTTATTTGCACTGTACATGTTAACTATAGTGATTGGTTTTCCCCAGAGTGTTCCTTTGATGAAGAGGAAACGCCCTTCTGTATCACTTAGAGAGTTAGTTATTTCTAAAGGTAGGTTTTTGGAAATCAGAATAGCAACTCCTTTTGTTTTGGCCAAGTTATTTGTAGCATGGAACACCATAGGGAAATCCAAGTTAGCTAGTTTAGGAATGTTGTTGGAGCGAAAATTAGTTTCTTGAAAGAGTATAATATCCGCCTTAAGTTTTTCATATGCATAAGTGTTTTACTTCTTTTTTCTGGGATGTTTAGTCCTGTAATGTTAAGCGATGTTAGTTTAAGGTGAGTCATTTTGGAAAAAGAGGGGAGGGAATTGGGGGAGAAGAAGTAGGGATAGAGAGAGAGAGAAGAGAAGAGAGAGAAAAAAAACAGGGGGGAAACCCAACTTAAGGGGTGGTGTTGTAAAGTTACCGACTACTGATATGAGACCAGCTCTTCAGTACCGAACACAGTATCTGTTGGGTAGTGTCAGCTGTGGTAAGTAACCTCAGCTGTGATGGGGGTGAGGTAATGGAGGACACTAATAAGGTGTATGAGCAATCGGAGTGTTCCTAGAGGACCGCGGTCCATCTCTTAGTAAACGTCTCAGTAGTATTGCTGTAATTGGTAGAAACTTTTTTTTTTGGGGGGGTTAATATAGTGGTATGACTGGGATGATTAATGCATTGTATAGTGGAGATTGTGGTTCGGTGATGGGTGGGTTGCTGATTGCAAAATGGGTAAATAGTGTTGCCTTATAGATGTTATGTGAGGGTGAGTAAGATGTTGGAAATTCACAGTGTTGCAAATTACATCTCTTGGGGGTTTGTTTTCTCTACTTCTAGGTTTCAAGGCTCTGTGAAATCTCTCCATTTCTATTGGTGTATTCCCAGAAGGTCGTTGAATATCGCTAGAAGGGTTGTATGCAGTTGGTTTGGTTCAAAGGCTTCTGGAAGGTTTCTTATCCTTATATTGTGTCTGTGCCCTGTGTTTTCTAAGTCCTCAAGATGGCCACACATGTCTCTGAGCCGCATTGTGTGTGAATCAATGGTATGGTTAGTGGTTCGGATTTCGAAATCATGACGGGTTGTGGTGTCCTCCATTTCCTCTACCCTCTGCACTATTCTTTGGAAGTCAAGTCTGAGTTCTGCAATGGCAGCGGCGAGGGTATTTTTGATGTCTGCTGCGACAGCGTGTAGGTCTTTCAGACTTAATGTCTCCTGAGCCTGCTTGCATGGTGGAGAGGAGCCTTTTTGTGTGCGCTGAGCATCCCGTCTCTCGGGACTAGTACTGGCTTGTCTTACGCTTCCTCCTGAAGCCTGTGAGTCCACTATTTTATCATGTGAGCATGAACGGAAGATGTCCGCTATGGGTTTGGATGAGTCTGCTGACATTGCCATAGGAGAACGGGGTCTTGCAGGGGATTGTGCTCCTTTGTTTTTACCCATCCCAAGATGTTGATTAGGCTTCTAGTGCTGTGAGACAGACCGCGGTGTGCAGAGTACAGCGGTTTAGGTGTACATTGTTTTCAGGGACTGGTTAAAGCCCCTCGGGGAGATCAAGAACACAGAGAGTTGTTTGGAGTTTATGGGAGCTGTCTCTGCTAGAGTGCAGTTATGTGCAGCCTGTGCCCAGGAAAGAAGGGAGTTAAGATGGTGGCCCCAGAGGCCTCTGTAGGCCGTCAGTCCGTTCCAGATGGAATTCGGGGCAAACTCAGTTTTTTTATGCTGGGGAGGACAGGCAGTGCTGTGCAGGGGGCCCCAGGGGAAAGCTGTAGGGTGGGTGGGATTCAGATGTTGTGCGTGAGGCCAGCTATCACCGCCGTTCGGCCCGCTATCACCGTCGTTCGGCCCAGGACCGGTGGGCCTCAAAAGCTGCGGTCTTGATTTTTGGCCGGTGCGGCCTGATGCTTCTGATCCACATGATAGATGGCTTGATCTGTAGCTGGAAGCCTGGGGAGAAGGGCTAGGGTATTGTAAAGTCTCACCCTTGTTTCTCCAGGAAGGATTCCTCTGGATTGTAAGATCCTCGGCGGAGCCTCGGCGGCATATGTCTAGTCCTCAGCATGTCCAAACACGCCCCCCAAATATTTCTGAATTAACGAATTTGTCGAATTTTGTCAAAAAAATAATTTGGAACAAAACAAATTGCACATATCTATAGGTCACTTTATATAGTTTGTGAGTAGAGTTGAGCATACACCTGGATGCTTGGGTTCGTCGGGTTCGGCCAAACTTCTCAAAAAAGTTCGAGTTTGACACCGAACTTGACCCCGAACCCCATTGAAGTCAATGGTGACCCAAACTTTTGGGCACAAAAATGGCTCTAAAAAACTCCTGGAAAGGGCTAGAGGGCTGCAAAAGGAAGCAAGATGGGGGTAGGAGTAGGACAAACAAATGTGGATAGGGAAATAACTTAAAATCACTTAAAAAAAAAAAAAAAAAAAAAATTGAAGGAGGAGGTGGATGTGGAGTAGGAGCCTAGAGGTTGAGGAGGCGGTGACCATGGCGGTGTAGGTGGAAGTGACGGTGGATGAGGAGGAGGTAGATAACACTGTTTTTTGTTTGTTTTTTTTGGTTTTTTTTTCCAATATTCTTTATTAAGTATTTCAGAAATCACAAACAGGAAGTGATAATTCAATAGATAACCATTTAGTACAGAGAAGAAAAAAAAATATAACAAAATCTGGTTAAGCATGGAAGATCAACCGTTCCATCCGTGAGGCTGGCCCAGCCAAAGCTGTGCCCCTCTCCGTTGCCAAGGATTCGCGGGTAGGCCCGAGGGCAGTCCCGGGGCACCCCTAGGGGGAACATACCTGTGTCCCGGCAGTACCCTGGAGCGCACCCCGCAGAAGTCCCAAATCATATTTGGAATAAAAGGATGGGGGTTGGGCTGGGTAGAGGGGTATAGGGGGTAAAGAGAGGGGTATAACAACATGGAGTTAGCACATCAGTGAGTAATTCAGTTTAGTCTGAACAGTGGTGTAAAATATTAGGTACATGTCTTATACAGAGCTGTGTTCCTTCCGGCCTCTGTCTATTTTTGGAGAGTGGTTGTGGGGACTGGGCTTACCAGTAGCCCAGTTTTCCTTGCTACAGATAGAAAACGCTGGGACTGAGTTATTTAAGTGAGTTTGTTTGCTCTGGGGTCAGAAAGCCAAGGCTGCCATCGCTCATAGAATTTCTCCAGGGAGAGGTGTGCTTTAGAGTAGAGGAACTCCATCAGCAATTGGTTGTTCAATATTACAATTGTTTGTTGTATAGTAGGGGGGGAGGCCTCTTTCCATACTCTAGTTATGGAGAGGCGAGCTGCAGCAAGAATGTGAGTGATTATGGAGTGTAATTTTGGGTGCCACTCACCAAGACCAAGGCCAAAAAGAGCCAGCTGTGGTGTCATCCTGGAGCGTTGCTTTGTAATTTCTTCAATTAACTTGGCTAAGTCTTTCCAAAATTGAGTAATGTGTGGGCAGTCCCAAAGAATATGTTGTGTGTGTCCTTCTTGGTTACAGTTCCTCCAACAGTTCCTGGTATGGGATGGGTAGATCTGAGCCAGTCGTACAGGGGTGTAGTGCCAGCAGTGTAGGATTTTCAGAATTGTTTCCCAGTGTGAAATGTTTCTTGAGAATTTCAAAGAGGCTTTTATAGCTTGTTGCCAATCTGGGATGGGAAATGAGCGTTTCAAAGTGTCCTCCCAATGTAAGATGGGTGTTGGTTTTTCTTCATTTTTTTGATTCATCGGTGTGTTGTAGAATAACGATATGCTTCGTTTTTTGTTACTAGTGGAGTTGAGGAGTGCAACAATTTCTGCTGTGAGGGCGTCTTTTGAGAAGCTGAGGGAGGAGAGAGAGAGTGTCTGATTCTGAGGTAGGCGTAAAAGTCTTTATTTGGGATGTTGTAGCGCTCCTTAAGTTGGGTGAAGGGTATGAGTTGGTGTTGTTGAAAAAGGTGACCAACAGATTCGATGCCTAGCGTTACCCATCTCTGTATTGGTAGGTCGGGTGTAATTAGAGCTAGAGCAGAGAATGGTAGGTGTTTCAGCACCTGTGTATGTAGGTTTGGGGCTATCTGCCTCACGGCTTTCCATACTGAGATTGTTGCATTCACAGTGGGTAAGAAGGATTGGGGAGGGTGGTATCCCAGCCAAATTGCCGAAAGGAGTTGATGCGGATTGTCTGAGAGGTCCACTTTCTCAATGTCCATCCATCTTTGTGTTTCAGATGACCTCCAGAGGGTCTTTGTCTGAGCTAGTATGGTGGCTCTGTAGTAGTTTTTCAGATCCGGGACCCCAGGGCCGAAGTGGGATCTGGGGGCTCTAAGCAGGGTGGCTTTGATCCTGGGTTTGCGTGATGCCCCGATAAATTTATTGAGTGTAGCTTGAAGTTTCGTAAGATCTGTTTGTAATATTGTGATAGGTAAAGTCCTGAAGAGATACAATACGTGGGGTAGCAAAAACATTTTGGAGAGGGCGATTCTCCCTGCCCAAGAAGCTGATGTGTTGAGAAGAGTCTTTGAGGTGCTCTGCAATGTCTGCTGTAATGAAGATATGTTAATATGCAGGATCATGTCTATTGGGGAGGTCAATTTGATACCTAAGTACGGTAGTGAGGATTCTGGCGCCCAGGAGAATGGAGAGAGGTCTGTTATGGAAGTTCTGATTTGTTGTGGGAGGGCAATTCCTAGCATAGAGGATTTAGAGTGATTAATTTTATACATAGATATTAGGCCGAATGCATTTAGTAGGTCACATAGTGCTGGAAGGAATATAGCTGGTTCAGTGATACAAATGATTATGTCGTCCGCATAAAGACCTATCTTCTGTTGGTTTCCTCTGATCTCCTTGTATGGAGGAGTGTTCCCGGACGGCCTGGGCAAGCGGTTCAATGGATAGGGCAAAAATCAGGGGAGATAAGGGGCAGCCCTGTCTAGTCCCATTGGTGATAGGGAAGGGTGAAGATAGGAGTCCTGAGGTTAGGACTCTAGCCGAGGGGGTAGAGTATAGACTCAATATAGCATTCAGGAACGGTCCTTGGATCCCGAATTTTCGCAAGGCTAGGGATAAGTATGACCAGTCGACCCTGTCAAACGCCTTCTCCGCGTCTAATGAGATCAGCAGAGAAGGCGTTCGACAGTGTTCCGCCCAGGCAATAATGTCAATGAACCTTCTGGTGGCATCAGATGTTTGCCTATGTGGTATAAATCCCACCTGGTCTGGGTGAACCAGGTCAGGTATGTATTTGGCTAGGCGGGTGGCCAGTAATTTGGTGTAGAGCTTAAGATCTGTGTTCAATAAAGAGATGGGCCTGTAGTTTGCTGGGCTTTGGGGGTCTTTACCTGTTTTGTGTATAGTCGTAATGGTTGCCTCCAATGTTTCTGAGGGGATCTGCCCTGTCTCTAGGAAATTGTTGAGGGTGTCGCATAGGTGTGGGGTCAGCTGGTCAAAGAAGGTTTTGTAGTATTCATTGCCAAATCCGTCAGGGCCTGGTGCTTTATGCATGGGAAGTTTTTTATTGTCTGATTAATCTCATTGTGTGTGAAGGGTCTGGCTAAGGATGCAAGTTGTGTTGTGGAGATGGAGGGGAGTTGTAATGGGTCTAGGAAATCATTTATTTGTTGTGGAATAGGTTTGGGCTCTTGTGGGTTTTGTTTTAAATTATATAATTTGGAATAGAAGGAGCTAAAACAATCCGCAATGTCTTTTGGGTTCAATAGTTTTCGGCCATGGTCGTCTACCAGGGATTCGATCCTGTTTTGTATGGCTCTTCTCTTATATTCTTGTGCCAGGAACTTACCTGGTCTGTTCCCCTGGGAGTACCATGAAAGGCGTAAACGCCTAATGTAAAAGTCGTGACTCTTTTGGAGGAGAGAGCTAAGGTCATTTCTTAATTTATTGAGGGCTGTAAGTGCAGAGTGTTTGGGGTCTCTTTTATGAATGGATTCTAGGTCTCTAATCTGATTTAATAGGTCGTTTAGGGTTTTATTCCTCTTTTTTTTCTCCTGGGCGCCTAGTTTTAGGAATATGCCTCTTATCGTCGCTTTGTGGGCATTCCACAACGTGGCTGGGTTTGAGACTGATCCTACGTTGACATCAAAAAATAAGCGGATTGCGGATTTGACCTGCTCCTGATTCTCCTTGGCATCGAATAAGGCTGGATTTAGACGCCATAAATTATGTCTGGGTGTCTGGGGAGTCAATTGGAGGGTTATTGCCACAGGGGCATGATCTGACCAAGTGATACTACCTATGGAAGATTTTGTAATTTTTTGTAGGAGTGCTTTGGAGGTCAGGAACAGGTCAATCCTAGAATAAGATCTCTGCGAGGACGAGTAGACGGAGTAATCCCTTTCAGCGCCATGCAGACATCTCCAGGGATCATGAAGATCCTCTTGAGAGATGAGAGATGATAAAGCTGTAGATCTTCTCCGTTTGGTATTGGAGGAGTCTATGAGGGGGTCGATGACCTCATTGAAGTCCCCACAGAGGATGAGTTGGTCTCTGGGGACATGTTGAATTTTTTGGAAAACCGATTTGTAAAAGCGTTTTTGGTGGGTATTTGGGGCATATATGTGTGCTATGACCATTGGGTGGTTGTTGAGAAATGCAGACAGAATTATAAATCTGTTTGATGGATCTTGCTCTAAGTGGGTGAGTCTGAAGGCGACCGATGCACTGATCGCAATCATGACTCCCTTTTTTTTTGATCTGAGCACGCATAAAAGCATGTTGGAAATAGCTTGTTTGAGCATTTGGGTGGGTTGTTTTCAGTGAAATGTGTTTCCTGAATACACAGGACATCTGCTTTTTGTGTTTTGGCTTCTCGCCATAGTAGCGAGCGCTTGAAGGGGCTGTTTAATCCCTTCACATTTAGGGATACAATTGTGAGGAACATGATATCTTGGGGAGGAGATAATAATTAATGACTGCAGGCGCTTTTTAAGGATTACTTCCCCTTATGCCCCTCGAGGGGGTATCTTGGGTGTTGATGGAAGCTACACTTATGATAATTGTCACAGCTATGTGAGGTTTGCGGCAATCAAACAACTGTGGTGCTGTTTTCTGGGTGAGGAGGTTACGTCACTGTTCAGTGAGTGTCGCTACTCTATGATTGTGCAATTTGTTCAACAAAAAATACAGTAGTTGACAGTTACAAAAAAGAGAACAAAAAAAAGAGTGATTGAACAAAGATAATTTGCCAACAGTGGTTTAGGCTAGTGTGCTTGGCACACTGTGTTCCTTGGGGGTGTGAGTAGTGTCCAGTCTGACTCACTCGCTCCTATGCTGGATTAAACTTGCTGGTGAATTGGATATCCAGCTATCAGTCACCCTTCTCAGATAGAAGGGGTTTGGGACTCATAGTTGCATGTGCCAAGTATTAGATCTGGAAGCCCAGGGATTTTGCATTTTCTGGTGAGGGCCTCTATTCGGTGTTGTGGGTGGCTCTTGAGTGGTGAAGCCCCAGTTATTTAGGAGCTTGATACCTTCTTTCGGAGTGAGAACCGAAATTTGTTGGTTGTTGTGTGTTACAAGCAGCTTGGTTGGGTATCCCCATTTGTATGGAATTCTTTGTTCCATGAGGGTCGCTGTGACCTGGGAGAAAGTTTTACGAGCTTGAGAGGTGGCAGGAGAAATGTCATTGAAAAGTAGTATTTTGCTGAAGGGTTCTGGCATAGTGCGTATTGATCTGGCTGCTTTCATGATATTATCTTTGACATGGAAGTAATGCAGTCGTGCCAGAATGTCTCTGGGGACTGAAGCCGGCAAGTGTTGCGGCTTGCGGATCCTGTGTGCTCGGTCTATGAGCAGATCTTTCATGGTGAGGGATGGTATTAGTTTCCGGAATAGCTGCTGTAGGTACGGGATAATTTCTGGGGTGGCTAGGGATTCCGATACCCCCCTGATTTTTATGTTTTGCCTGCGTGACCGATCCTCTAGGTCGGCGACCTTTAGGCGCAGCATTTGAATCATGGCCGCTTGGTCGTCCTGTATGTCTACCACCTTATTGTGAGCTTTAGTAGCTTCTTCTAAGTGTTGTTCAATATAATTTGTGCGGTCTTCTAGGGATGTTACTTCCCCTTGTAATTGTATGATGGAGGCTTTTAGCTCCTTATGCAGGTCTGCTTGTAGTGCTAGAAGCATGTTTATTATGGCCTGCTCTGAGGCAGGGTTATCTGAGGTGGGGAAGGCTGCTAGAGAGGGGACAGAGGTATCTTCTATTGTGGGACTACAGGTCCCAGCGCCATATTGCTTCTTAGTGGGCGGTTGTTTGTTGGGAGAATGCAGTGGGAATTCTGCTAGTCTCTTACCTCTGTCCCCTGTGATCGATGGCTGATCCTTGGCTGGTGCTGGGGTGTCATCCATATCTGCCATGTCTGCAGCGGGGTTTCCCTGTGCATGTGACGCTCGGTCCGTCTGTTCTTCTTCTTCCGCCTCGTTGTGCCGAGCGGCGCCATTACTCATAGCAGGCCTCATGTAGAAGTCAAGCTTGCGTGACCCGATCACTTGCTTGTCTTTCTTGGGCATGGTACAGTCAGGTCCCGGCAGGTTCCCCTCTAGTATGGAGGGGGAATGGACGCTGTATGCGGGCTGGAGTCGCTTAATGAAGGAGCAGAGCGGCAGAGCTCGGTGGCAGCTCCTCTCGCGGCCAGGACACGCCCCCTGTATGTTTTTTTTCTAATTGGGGTAGCACCCAAAATATTGAAACATATTAAAAAAAAAAGTATACCACTGTCTGTGTGAGGCTGGCCTAAATGTCTATTCTGCACAAGGTACAGACAAGTCTTGTGGTATCCATGCCTGCTTCATTTTAATAAACATTAGCTTGTCCACGTTGGCTGTGGACAGGCGGCTGGGCTTGTCTGTGATAACGCCCCCTGCCGTGCTAAACACACGTTCAGACAATACACTGGCTGCAGGGCAGGCCAGCACCTCCAAGGCAAAAAGGGCAAGCTCAGGCCATGTGCCCAATTTGGAGACCCAGAAGTTGAATGGGGCAGACCCATCAGTCAGTATGTGTAGGCGTGTGCACACATACTGTTCCACCATGTTGCTGAAATGCTGCCTCCTGCTAAGACATTGCCTATCAGCTGGTGGTGCTGTTTGTTGTGGCGGGCTGCTGACAAAGCTTTTCCACATTTTGGCCATGCTAACCTTGCCTTCTGAGGTGCTGAGGGTGCCACAGCTGCGTTGGTGACCTCTTCCTCCTCCTCCTCTGCCTTCGCCTTGTGCTTCCACTGAGCCCCCGGTGTCATTTGGGAATGCCCTCAGCAGCGTGTCTACCAGAGTGTGCTAGTAGTCGCGCATCTTCTGATCATGCTCCAGTTTGGGAAATAAGGACGGTACGTTGTCCTTGTTCCTGTTGCATGGCAGGAATAAAGGGTTTGACCTCGTACTAGTCTTCTACGCGCTGATGATCGTGTGAGA
>BLSH010500425.1:15310-30392 GCA_018402905.1 Glandirana rugosa | reverse complement strand
AGAGGAACTTTTTTGTGAAACCCGCTACTACCTTCTCCTACACCGTGTCCTCCTCCTCCTTCTCCTCCGTAAAGGTGTCAATAGGCATGTAGTCGCTCATGTGTGCCAGGCTGCCCAGAGGCAAAGACAAGCTGTCCTCTGTGGGAGGTGTATCATCTGTGTTCTCCGTATCCCCCCAGCCATGCTCCAGTGATGTCCACAAGCTGCGTTGGGTGCCACCCTGCTGTGAACACGGTTCCTCCTCCTCATCATCATCCTCATCCACCTCATCCTCCAGAAATGTGCCCCGACTTGAATTTTTACCTGACCTATGCTGGTGCAGTAACCCACCCTCCGAGCCACTTGTGAATGACTGGCTTGATAACTGTGGAAATGCCTCCTCTTCCTCCTCCTCCTGTGCCACATCCTCTTCCATCATCGCCCAAAGTGTTTTTTCAAGGAGACATAGAAATGGGATAGTAGCGCTGAGAACAGCATCATCGGCACTGGCCACGTTGGTGGGGTACTAAAAACACCGCAATATGGTACACAAGTCTCGCATGGAGGCCGACCCATTGGTGGTGAAGTGGTGCTGTTCCACAGAGCGACTGACCCATGCGTGCTGCAGCTGAAACTCCACTATTGCCTGCTGCTGCTCGCACAGTCTCTCCAGCATGTGCAAGGTGGAGTTCCACCTTGTGGGCACATTGCATAGGAGGCGGTGAGCGGGCTGAAGTTCCGCTGCAGCGCAGACAGGCGAGCAGCAGCAGTGTGAGAACGCCGAAAGCGTGCACAGACAGCCCACACTTTCTGCAGCAGCTCTGACATATCCGGGTAGTTTGTTAGAAATTTCTGCCCCACCAAATTCAGCACATGCGCCAGGCAAGGGATGTGTGTCAAACTGACTAGGCCCAGAGCTGCTATGAGATTTCGCCAATTATCGCACACCACCAGGCCGGGCTTGAGGCTCAGTGACAATGATCACTCATTGGTCTGTTGTTCAATGCCCATCCACAGCTGCAGCAGTGTGGGGTTTATCCCCCAAGCATATCAGTTTTAAAACAGCCTGCTGTCGTTTCCCGCTGGATGTGCTGAAGTTGGTGGTGAAGGTGTTACGCTGACCAGATAAGCAGGTGGTAGAGGAGGAGGAAGTGGAGTAGGAGGAGGAGACAACAGGAGGCAAAGAGAAATGCCCTGCAGTCCTCGGTGGTGGAAGGACATGCGCCTCAGGCCCACCCGCCACTACATTTGCCCAGTGTGCAGTTAGTGAGATATAGCGTCCCTGCCCGTTCTTACTGGTCCACATATCAGTGGTGATGTGGACCTTGCCACAGATTGCGTTGCGCAGTGCACACTTGATCTTGTCCCCGACTTGTTTGTGCAGGGAAGGGATGGCTCGCCTGGAAAAGTAGTAGCGACTGTGAACAACGTACTGTGGGACAGACACCGCCATCAGGTTTTTAAAACTGTCCGTGTCCACCAGACGGAAAGACAGCATTTCAAAGGCCAGGAATTTTGAAATGCTGGCATTCAGGGCAAGGGATCGCGGGTGGGTAAGGGGGTACTTCCTCTTTCTCTCCAGTGTTTGGGAGATGGAGAGCTGTAAGCTTCCATGGGACCGTGTGGAAATGCTTGGGGATGGTGGCGGACATGGTGGCATTGCTGTCACATCGTCTTTTTTCGTGGGTGGCAGGTGACACTGGCACTGTAGAGGTGGAGGAAGAGGCCGAGGCAGCAGCAGAAGAGGAAGCGAGAGGAGGATGAGACCTTTCTTGGATTTTGAGGTGTTTATTCCACTGCAGCTCATGCTTTGCATGCAGATGCCTGGTCATGCAGGTTGTGCTCAGGTTTAGAACATTTAGGCCTCGCTTCAGGCTTTGATTGCACAGCGTGCAAACCACTCGTGTCTTGTCGTGAGCACATTGTCTGAAGAACTGCCATGCTGGGGAACTCCTTTGAGCTGCCTTTGGTGTGCTAGGTCCCTGGGTGAGGTGGCTAGTAGCAGGCGTACTGTTTAGGGGATGGTCGCTTCGCTTTTGCATCTTGCTTCCTCTTTTGCTGTGTGCCACCACCTCACCCTCTAAACTTCACACATCACTCGCATGACCTTCATTCCATGTGGGGTCTAGAACCTCATCATCCTCCACATCATCTTCCACCCACCCTTCACCACTGCCCTCCTTGTCAGTCTGCACACTGTGGAAAGCCGCAGCAGTTGGCACCTGTGTTTCGTCATCATCAGAGACGTGCTGCGGTGGTGTTTCCATGTCCTCATCCTGAAACAGAAGTGGTTGGGCATCGGTGCACTCAATGTCTTCCACTTCTGGGGCAGGGCTATGTGGATGGCCCACGGAAAGCACACCAGCAGAGCCATGAAAAAGCAGAAGAGACTGCTGCATGACTTGGGGCTCAGACTGCTTGGCTAATTTACAAGTGGCTGAGGTGAAAGACTGATGGCCATGGGGTTCAGGTGCCAACTCTGAGCTTTCATCAAAGGACCAGGTGGGAGACAATGTGAAGGAAAAGGAGGCATTGTAAGCCACCCAATCTACTATCGCCTGTACTTGTTCTGGCCTCACCATTCGTTGAGCGGCATTCGGGCCTACCATATAACGTTGAAGGTTCTGTCAGCTACTCACACCTGAGGAAGGTGTTTTACTTGTGCATGTAGCTGACACAAATTGACCACGTCCTCTCCTTGCAACAGGAACTTTTCCATCAACACCAACACCGGCAGCACCAGCAGCACCACGACCACCACCACGTCCCTGATTTGATGCTCTCCTCATTCTGGACACAAATGTACTATGTAGCACTATTTATTAATAATTTAAAAAAAAGAATAATACATTTTTTTCTTTTTTTCTTTAAGCCAGCAATGTAGATGCACTTTTTATATTTGTGCAAGAAATGCACCGCTGGCAGCAAATGTAGTATTTAGAATATTATTTTTTTTTAAACCAGCAATGTAGACGCACTTTTTATTTTTGCGCAAGAAATGCAATGCAAGGTGCAAATGTACTATGTAGCACTATTTATTAATACAAAAAAAAAAGGAATAATAAATTATTATTCCTTTTTTTTTTAAACAGCAATGTAGACACACTTTTTAGTTTTGTGCAAGAAATGCACCGCTCACACCAGCAGCAGGAACCTCTCCCTACACCAGTATGAGATGATTTTAGAACGCTAATCTGTCCCTCACAGCACCGACAGGAACCTGTCCCTGCTCCAGTGTGAGATGATTTTAGAACGATAATCTGTCCCTCACAACACAGACAGGAACCTCTCCCTACTGCAGTATGAGATGATTTTAGAACGATAATCTGTCCCTCACAGCACCGACAGGAACCTCTCCTTACTGCAGTATGAGATGATTTTAGAATGATAATCTGTCCCTCACAACACCAACAGTAACCTCTACTTACTGCAGTATGAGATGATTTTAGAACGATAATCTGTCCCTCACAGCATCAGGAACCTGTACCTAATGCAGTATGAGATGATATAAGAACCCTAATCTTTCCCTCACAGCACCAGGAACCTGTCCCTAATGCAATATGAGATGATATTAGAACCCTAATCTTTCGCTCACAACAAGAGGAACCTGTCCCTAATGCAGTATGAGATGATTTTAGAATGATAATCTGTCCCTCACTACACGACAGGAACCTCTCCTTACTGCAGTATGAGATGATTTTAGAACGATAATCTGTCCCTCACAACACCAGGAACCTGTACCTAATGCAGTACGAGATGATTAGAGTTGAGCGAACCCGGACTGTAAAGTTGTCTGTACCAAACTTTGGGGTGTCCGGGACCCGGACCCGAACCCGGACTTTTCAAAAAAAGTTCGGGTCCGGGGTTCTTGTAATTTTAATGAAAGTTCTGAAAAGTGCTGTAAAAAAGTCCAGGAAGGTCCTAGAGGTCTGCAAAAGGAAGGAAAATGGGGGTAAGGGTGGGACAAGTGCCCTACAAAGAAATGGGGATGGGGAAATAACTTTATATATTTAAAAAAAAATAAAAACATAAAAAAAGCAAAAATGGAGGTGAATGTGGATCATCTTAAAACTGGGTCTGAAAAGTATTAATTAACGGTAGAAGCCATATAACTGTTCTAAAATCATCTTCAAACTGTGTCAAAAGAGTATAAATTATCTGGGAGAACCCATATCACTGTTCTGCATACATCTGGAAAGTCTGTGTGTCACTTTAAATGAAACCGGGAATAACTGAACCTCTGTTCTGCAAACATCTTTAAAGTCTGTGTGTCACTTTAAATGAAACCGGGAATAACTGAACATCTGTTCTGCAAACATCTTTAAAGTCTGTGTGTCACTTTAAATGAAACCGGGAATAACTGAAAATCTGTTCTGCACACATCTTTAAAGTCTGTGTGTCACTTTAAAAATAGCCGCTAATAACTGAACATCTGTTCTGCACACATCTGTAAAGTCTGTCTGTCACTTTAAAAATAGCCGCTAATAACTGAACATCTGTTCGTCACACATCTGCAAAGTCTGTCTGTCACTTTAAAAATAGCCGCTAATAACTAAACATCTGTTCTGTACACATCTGCAAAGTCTGTGTGTAACTTTAAAAATAGCCGCTAATAACTGAACATCTGTTCTTCACACATCTGCAAAGTGTGTGTGAAACTACAGCATAGAGAAGAACAGGTATATGGTTTTGCTCTGCTAGAGTTTTAAACCCAGTTTGCAGATGTTTGCAGAACAGTGATATGATATCACTGTTCTGCAAACATCTGCAAACTGGGTTTGAAACTCTAGCAGAGCGAAACCATATACCTGTTCTTCTCTATGCTGTAGTTTCACACACAGACTTTGCAGATGTGTGAAGAACAGATGTTCAGTGAACATCTGTTCTGCACACATCTGCAAAGTATGTGTGTCACTTTATCTATAGCCGCTAATAACTGAACATCTGTTCTTCACACATCTGCAAAGTCTGTGTGAAACTACAGCATAGAGAAGAACAGGTATATGGTTTCGCTCTGCTAGAGTTTTAAACCCAGTTTGCAGATGTTTGCAGAACAGTGATATGATATCAATGTTTTGCAAACATCTGGATTCCAGATTTTTGCAGAACAGTGATATCATATCACTGTTCTGCAAACATCTGCAAACTGTGTGTGAAACTATAGCAGAGCGAAACCATATCCCTGTTCTTCTCTATGCTGTCGTTTCACACACAGCTTCCAGATGTTTGCAGAACAGTGATATGGGTTCGCCCCGGTTTTTGTTAAAGTGTTACACAGAGTTTCCAGATGTTTGCAGAACAGTAGTTCAGTTAGTCCCGGTTGTATTTAAAGTGACACACACAGTTTCCAGATGTTTGCAGAACAGTAATTCAGTTAGTCCCGGTTTTATTTAAAGTGACACACACAGTTTCCAGATGTTTGCAGAACAATAGTTTAATTAGTCCCGGTTTTATTTAAAGTGGCACACACAGTTTCCAGATGTTTGCAGAACAGTAGTTCAGTTAGTCCCAGTTTTATTTAAAGTGACACACACAGCTTCCAGATGTTTGCAGAACAGTAGTTCAGTTAGTCCCGGTTTTATTTAAAGTGTTACACACAGTTTACAGATGTTTGCAGAACAGTAGTTCAGTTAGTCCCGGTTTTATTTAAAGTGACACACACAGCTTCCAGATGTTTGCAGAACAGTAGTTCAGTTAGTCCCGTTTTTATTTAAAGTGACACACACAGTTTACAGATGTTTGCAGAACAGTAGTTCAGTTAGTCCCAGTTTTATTTAAAGTGACGCACACAGTTTACAGATGTTTGCAGAACAGTAGTTCAGTTAGTCCCGGTTTTATTTAAAGTGACACACACAGTTTACGGATGTTTGCAGAACAGTGATATGGGTTCTCCCGGCTTATTTATTCTTTTTTGGCACAGTTTGAAGATGATTTTAGAACAGTTACATGGCTTCTACCGTTAATTAATACTTTTCAGACCCAGTTTGAAGATGGTCCACATCCACCTCCATTTTTGCTTTTTTTATGTTTTTATTTTTTTAAAAATGCTTTTAGTTATTTCCCTGTCCCCATTTCTTTGTAGGGCACTTGTCCCACCCTTACCCCCATTTTCCTTCCTTTTGCAGACCTCTAGGACTTTCCTGGACTTTTTTACAGCAATTTTCAGAACTTTTGGTAAAATTACCAGAACCCCGGACCTGAACCCGGACTTTTTTTGAAAAGTCCGGGTTCGGGTCCGGGTCCCGGACACCCCAAAGTTCGGTACGGACCCGAACTTTACAGCCCGGGTTTGCTCAACTCTAGTGACTGCTATTCCAACCTCAGGAATTAAGCAATCAGACTGAGTTGATGATACCAAGGTTTCTGCGACTAGGGATTCCCTATCCCTCCAGGCTTTCAACAGATTAATGTGGTATATCTGCTCTGGCTTTCGCCTTCCTGGTTGTCTGACCCTGTAGCTCACCTCACTCACTCTTTCAATTATCTCCTATGGGCCCTGCCAATTGGCCAGGAATTTGCTTTCGACCATAGGGATGAGTACCAACACCCTATCTCCCGGGGAAAAAGTACGGGTTTTGGCCTTACGGCTGTACACCCTTTGCTGTGCTAACTGCACTTGGGCCAAGTGTTCTTTGATGATTGGCATTACCTGGGCAATTCTATCTTGCATCAGGGCAATATGCTCAATCACACTCTGGTGGGGAGAACTCTTACTTTCCCAAGTTTCCTTGGCAATATCCAACAGCCCTCTTGGGTGTCTCCCATAGAGTAACTCAAAGGGAGAGAACCCGGTAGAGGATTGTGGTACTTCCCGAATAGCAAACATCAAGTAGGGTAATAAACAGTCCCATTCCTTTCCATCTCCATCCACCACCTTTTTTAACATTTGTTTTAGGGTTTTGTTGAACCTTTCTTTTTGTATTTTACATTTTTTATTGGTTTTAATTATATTACAGCAACAGGTATACATCCACATAAGATTGATAAGCCAAAGAAGACATTTCAAAGAGGACAGTAGAAGTATGTTATACACATATTATAGAATAAGGTAGAAACAAATTCAACAGTTGCTCGTTTAGATGTGTTTATGGCCGTGTGGATCCATCATTATGGTCTTACCACTAAGTCTGGCTTCCATACTCTCACTAGGAAGTACCTGCCACCCCAATTGGGTACTCACTCTGGTCAGGTTTCTGTCAATCAGTTAAAAAAGATCGACCAAGTAGTGGATGTATCACAGAAAATGCATTTTGGATGTATAATTTCTAACCATGTATAGATCAATAGATATAAATTGCAACGTAAGGTATCAACTGGTTCAACTAACGCGCTGTTCTAACATGAACAGCAACAACAATAAGTCCATACCTGACTCCATATTGCCTAGAGAGTCCTTCCTTTCCGCTATGTATTCATTACAAATTGAAGAATTTTAGCCAACTCTCCCAGTTATGCAGGAATTTTTTAGTGGAGCCTTGTGCTTTGGCGAACGCGTATTCATAGGAACATTGCAGTCTGGTTCTAGATATAACTTTGTCTATATTTGGGGCTAGGTCTTTCCTCCACTTGCTCATAATTGTCAGTCTGGCTGCATATAAGATATGTAGGACTACCTTTCTGATATTTGGGGGAAATCTTTCTGAAGTCAAATTTAGCAGTGCAAGGTCTGGGGAAGGGCCCGTGATACAGCCAGTAACCGTAGAGATTAATCTAAAAGTTGCTTGCCAGAAGCTGGCTACTGATTGGCAATGCCACAGTATATGTAATATATGCCCTCTCTGGCCACAGTTGCGCCAACAGTCTGAGGGTGTGTGATTATACATACGGCTTAATCGGACTGGGGTTAGGTACCATCTATACAGGATTTTGAAAAAACTTTCCCAAAGTACGCAATGTGTTGCTCTTAGACTATCATATCGCAGTTACCCATTGTTCTTCTGAGTAACTCTTTCCTAAATCTCTTTCCCAGTTTTGCACTGCTTTAACCTGCTTCACAGGGCTGTCTGCTTGTAATATATTATAAATTTGGGAAATTCCTCCTTTGGAGTGCGGGTAATTGTGGTAGAAATCCCAGATGTCTTTGTTGATATGTATATCTTTATAGTGGAGGGATTGAAACAGGTGTCTAATTTGGTTACTTTTGTATGCGTCTCTCATTTTCAGCTCTTCTGGTACTGTATTCCATGAGGAATAGCCTAAAGTTATCCAAGTTTTGAGGGAGAGGTCATAGATTAAAAATTCCAAGACTTGAAGGGGGACATCAGTTATTCGAATCTGAGTTGTTTCTCTGGCCAAAGGTAGTGAATCCTTCCAGGCCTGAATGGAGGCCTGAATTGAGGGGCATTTTTCTAGATAGGTAGGTTGGAAGCAGCTGCAATCAGAAGGTTTTTAAGGCATTTATTGTTTATAATATATCTTTCCAACAGGACCCAGGGTTTAGTGGAGTGGGGATCAGTCCACTCTTTGATTTGTGCTAGTAGGGATGCTCTGTAATAATCTGTTAGAGAGGGGGTTCCCATGCCCCCTTTGGATTTATGTTTAGTCAGTGTGGGGAATACTATACGAGTGGTTTTCCCCTTCCATATGTATTGTTTTATATATGCATTAAGCGTATTAAAGAACTCGCAAGGGAGAGTTATGGGGACTGTTCTAAAGGTGTAGAGGATCTTTGGTAGGATTACCATCTTGAAAGTGGGAATGCGCCCTAGCCAAGATAGGTATGGGTTGTTTAGTTGAGCTAAGTCAATCTTTACAGTTCCTAGGAGGTTTATATAGTTGGCGTTGTATAGTGATTGTGATTTATTAGTTAGCAGAATTCCCAGATATTGAATTTCCCTAGATTCCCAATTGCAGGGGAATATTTGCTTCATTTTCATTTTAATGTTTTTGTTTAAGTTTAGCGGTAGGACTTGGCACTTAGTTATATTAATTTTGTAAAAAGAGACTTCGCCGTATATTTCTATTCGTTTGTTGATTGCCGGGATAGAGCTGTCTAAATTAGAAAGGGTCAGGATAACACCATCAGCGAAAAGGCCTGTGGAGTAGGTTTTACCCACTACTTCAATGCCTGTTATATCGGAAGCTTCTCTTATGGCTGTCGCTAAGGGTTCCATTATCAGTGAAAAAATTATAGGCGAAAGAGGGCAACCTTGGCGAGTGCCGTTTGAGATAGGGAAGTCATCTGAAAGGGCTGATGATGTGAACACCTGGGCTGACGGATGGGTATAAAGAGCTGCTATGGCTGATTTGATAAATCCTGAAAAACCAAATTTCGTAAGAGTAGCATCCATATACCCCCAGTGAACCCTATCAAAAGCCTTTTCGGCGTCTAGGGCTATAAAGGCTGCAGGGGTCTTAAGATTTTCCACTATTTTTTGTAGGTTGAGAATTCTCCTTGTGCCATCAGGTGCTTGCCTATTCAGGACAAAGCCTACCTGGTCTTGATTAATTAAATTGGGGGTGATTGTGGCCAACCGGTTTGCAATCAGTTTAGCGCAAATTTTTATATCCGTATTTAATAAGGATATCGGCCTGAAGTTCTGTGGGGAGTCTGCAGATTTCCCAGGTTGGGGGATCATCACGATGATTGCTTTAAGCATTTCTTTAGGGGGGGTTCTAGAGGAGGCTATGGTGTTAAATAGATTCAGGAGATAGGGTATACGTGTTTCTTTAAAGGAACGGTAGTATTCGGCCGACAGACCGTCCGGTCCTGGAGATTTATTTGGGGCTAAGCTCTTTAGTACCGTTTCAAGTTCTTTGGAGGTGAATGGAGTGTTTAAATTTTACAGTTGTTCCTCCATGATGTTGGGGTGGTTTAAGGGATCTAGGAATTTATGGAATTTTTCCTGAGTTGGTTGAGGTGTCTTAGGATCTGTGTTAAGATTGTAGAGGGCGCTGTAGTATGTTTTAAAGATGTTCACTATGTCTTTAGGGTGGTGTACCATGTCCGCTGTTAGAGGGTTTTTCATACATGCTATTTTGCTTTTTGCTTGTTTGACTCCAATTTGTCTCGCTAGTGTCTTACCTGCTTTGTTCCCATATAGGTAGAAGGAGGTTTTGAAATGTCTGAGGGTTATCTCATGATCTTGTAGTAAAAGTTGTTTCAATTTTACTCTAAGCTGATTAAGTTCGTCAATATTGGTTTGTGAGATTGTTTGCTTATTTTGGTCTTCAAGCATTTTTATTCGGGCTAGGAGGGTGTTCAGTGTTTGGATTCTCTTTTTTTTTCTCGAGACGCAGCTTGTAAGAGGATTCCCCTTATAAAGGCTTTATGTGCACACCAAATATTAGTAATATCCCCCTGGTCTGTGTAGTTAAATGTAAAGAATTCAGTTAAGTGCTTGGAGACCCCCTCTCTGTTTGACGCCTGTTGGAAGAGAGATATATTATTACGCCATAAAATATTAGGTCTGTCGTTAGATTGCTCTGAGATGCATAGAGTTATTGGAGCGTGGTCCCACCACATGATCTCTTCTATAGTTGTAGCCTGAACTTGATGAAGAGTGTGAAAGTCTGTGAGGGCTAGATCAATTCTAGTGTATGATCTATGTGGGGCTGAGAAAAAGGTGTAGTCTTTTCCACCTGCATGTAAGCATCGCCATGTATCATATAATGACTCTGTGTGCAGGAAATTTTTAAGAGTTGTTTTGTGACTGTGGACTTTTTTGGAGCAATCCAACTGGGCGTCAGGGACAGAGTTGAAGTCGCCAAGCATCACCAAATAACCTTTGCGTATCAGGTTAACTTTCTTAATCAATTTCTTAAGAAATGACAATTGGCCCTTATTGGGAGCATAAAGAGATATAATCGTATAAAGTACATTATTTAAGGTACAGACTAAGATAATGTAGCGACCATTAGGGTCCGTGGAGATTTCCTGTAGAGAAAAAGCAATATTGCAGCTAATCGCGATAAATACCCCATTTTGTTTTGTATTTGCGTTAGCGAAAAAAATATTAGGGTACTTTTTGTGAGTGCAGGCTGGTGCTCTGTTTGCTAGAAAATGAGTTTCTTGAGTGCATATAATGTCCCCTTTAAGTCTTTCGGCTTCTGACCAGAGAAGTTTCCTTTTAAAAGGGCTATTTAGGCCCTTAACATTCATGGAGAGGAATTTAATAGTCATGGTGTAAACTTGATATGCTAGGATCAGTAGTCAAATCATTCTCGTGTGTAGAGCTGGTGCTTGGTAATGCGGTACTTACATACCATTGGATTGTTGTACATCTGGACTCACATTTCAGGAGAGAGACAGCAGGGAGTTTGGGTCCGTTTCTTCGTGGTCAGTAGCGGTCGTTCAAGTAGGAAGGCGATGCAGCAAATCATGTGTAGGAGGTCGGTATGGACTGGAACGTATATAGAAAAAATAAACGTTGTAAAGAGAAGCATAAGTTGGAGAACTTAAAAAGAAACCCAGAGGTATCTCCGAGGTCAGTAACAGAGTGATGTATGGATTGATTGTAGGGGGTATTGGAAGTACTTTCTTATCCAAGCGGATAGGTTGTCCTATGAGGCTGGGTATTATTCAGGGCTGATGGGCACTTCAAGTAGCTGGAATAGGGTGAGCCATCATTGAATGAGAATATCACTTAGACCATTCCTGTCTGAGTTTGGTAGGGCCAGGGCGTTTTGCTTGTGGGTCTTCATATGGCAGGATCCCCCAGTCCTTCAAGTGCTTTAAACCAGATTCTAGGGAGAGGATGTTGTACATCTTATCACGGTAGGTTACAATTAGCTTAGACGGAGTGCCCCATTGATACTTAATCTCATGGTTCCTTTTTTTTTTTTTTTTTTTTTTTGTTTTTTGTTTTTTTTTTTACCACTTAGTAAGCTTTTTCCAAGAGGATTTTTCTTTTCTTTTTTTTTTCAGCTTGAAATTCAAACCTTCTCTTGATTTGTCACATCATAGTGGTAATTTCTTGACCCTTAAGCTTCTATATCCCTTCCGTCTTTTCTTGCTTTTTCTATATTTTTTTTTATTTGCCTTTTTTCATATATCTATTTTTATCCGTTCCTAGTCATCTTTCAATTAATTGATCGAGATCGAGATGCCCCTTGTCACTATTTTCTACTTCTTTTCTACTTCCTTCCCCCCTCTCACCCTGAAATTCCAGGGAGAGGGGCAGGAGGGCATGGAGGGGACAGAACGAAGAGAGAGGGAGAGAAGAAAAAAAAAAAAAAAAAAACCACACACCTGGTAGGGGTGGTGGTCTCACGAGTTCACACCACCTGATATATAGGGCCGTATGGCCTTTTTAGTGCACGGGAAAAAAAAAAAAAGGGAAAAAAACACACACACCTGGTAGGGGTGGTGGTCTCACGAGTTCACACCACCTGATATATAGGGCCGTGTGGCCTTTTTAGTGCAAAGGAAAACACTAGAACACTCAAACAAGGTAATTTTGTGTGACAATTGCTAAATCACATCTTAACCGTGTGGCTACATAATGTGCTCAAAAAAAATAAATAAATAAATAAATAAATAAATTTATACTACGTGATTTTGTGTATTTTATGGTGGCGTTTTCCCAGTTCCCGCCCCTTCATCCCCTCTCCTCTCCCGTCCCCCCCCTACCCCCCCCCTCCATCACCAATCCTCTGTATGCCGGGGTCTGCTTGAATTCAAGCCAACTTTTCCAAGTGGAACAGAACCTATGCCATCCCCCTTCGTTTGGGCGGCCCACTAATTCCTCCATCCTCCTAACACTATCTATTTCTTGCAGCCAATCCTTTATTGGTTCCTAAGTGCCTTAGTGATCGTAAGGAGCTTCTTTCTATGTTGTATTGTGGCTTGAGAAAGATCAGTATACAGTGTTATTCCCGTGTATTGCCCGCCAAGCTGGGGATTTTTGCGGAAGTAGCGCATAGCTTCCTCTTTGATGTGATAGTAGTGAATTCTGGCCAATACATCTCGGGGAATGGAGGCGGGTAAAAATGACGGCTTGGGTAGTCTGTGGGCCCTGTCTATGGTGAGTTCCATTTCGCTAGCTTTAGGGACTAATAGGTGGAGTAGTTGGTGAATGTAGTTTTGCAAATCTGTATTCACTACAGATTCTGAAATTCCGCGGAATTTAATATTATTTTTGCGGCTGCGATCTTCCATATCAGCGATTTTAGCCGCTAATTGCTGCATATCGCTTTGTTGTTCCTGGTACACTTCCTGGTACACTTCTAATAGATTGTTATGGGCAGTGTATGCCTCATCCAGCTTGTGTTCCACATGTGTCATCCTCTGTTGCAGTTCTTGTACATCTATCTTAATAGGGCGCAGGGCGTTTCTCATGTCTATATGCATTGAGTCCCTTAGGGAGATCAACATCTCCTTCATGTCTCCTATGGAAACAGGCTGTGTGGAAGAGGGGAACTGTTCCAGTGTAATCTGTGGGGAGGCCTCTGAAGTTGTGCCTTCCTCCATGTCTGAGTGTTCATCAGTATTATCGCCCTGTCTAGCTTTTTTATGTTTGATAGGGCTGCGGGTTGTGGGGCTATCAGGAGGAGAACGAGCGGTGTCCCCAGGTGTTGATAATAGTATTGCTGTACATACCGAATCATGTGAGGAGCTGGATGATGAGCCGGAGCTCTCCGCCGCCGCAGAATGCTGTGGTTGCGATCCGCCATCTTGGAGGCCTTTGTCGCTCCTAGCTGAGAAGAAGTCCGTCAGCTTATATGGCGCTGAGCACTGAGAGCCTTGCTTCCTCTGTTCCCCAGGTGGGGAGAGAATTGGGGTGTCAGCAGACATCTTCGGTGGGTCACCCTTGCTGCTGTGGTCGTTGCTTCGTGCCCGTTGAGCCGGAGCTCTATCACAATGCGACCGTCACTGTTGCTGGCTAGCCACACTCCCCTTGTTGAGCCTTTCAACCAACCCATCTGTTTAAGGGTGATAGACGGATGTACATAATTGTGTCACTTTGAACAACTTGCATAACTCTTTCATTACCCTGGACATAAACGGGGTACCCTGGTCTGTAAGCAATTCCTTACAAATACCCACATGACTGAAGACCAGAAATAGCTCTTTGGCTATTGTCTTGGCGGAGGTATTTCTAAGAGGGATCGCTTCGGGATAGCGGGTGGCATAGTCCAATATGAGCAAAATGTACTGATGCCCCCTAACGGACTTCAGTATCGGACCTACCAAATCCATTGCAATCCTCTCAAAGGGAACCTCATTGATGGGGAGAGGTACCAGTGGGTTACGGGAATGCGACAAAGGTGCCGACGTTTGACACAAAGGGCAGGAGGAACAATCATTTTTGATTTCCTTCATGACCCCAGGCCAATAGGACCTCTGCAATACTCTCTCTCTGGTTTTCTACATCCCCAAATGACCTCTCAGAATATGCCCATGTGCTAATTCCAATACCAATTAGGGTTTGGGTACTACAAGTTGCTCAATGCTTTCATCCGCCCTTTCCACCATAAAGTATGGGTAACTACAGGACTGGTCTGGGTTCACTTATTCACCATCTATCTTTACCACATTGTCCCACGCCTTTATCAGGATGGGGTCCTTTACCTTTTCTGTGGCAAAATTTTCCCTGTTAACCTCTAAATCAGATAACTCAACAGACGGCATGTTTTTTACTTTCATTCATTTTTATTGAACATTTGAAGGTACAATAGACAATCTTTGGTACAATCAAGGAATACATCTTAATCGAAGCAACTGGCAATGAAATGCATTAGTCTGTCAAGTTACATTGTTACTACAACTTATCATTACATGCTGATTCGTCTCTGTTACTCATCTATCTGACCTTTGTCTGACCCCACGGCTCAGCCACCCCTCATGGGATCTTACTGTGGCCCAGCCCTTGGGTAGCCCCTCTTCCCATACAATGACGGGTCCTATGGGCATTTCCTATCCGCTGTGTACTATGTGCTTATCCTTTCATTTCTCTCTTATAGTTGCTTCCCAAGAGATACACCTTGTTGATTGCCTCTCTATGTAGTACATAATAGAATGCATGATAAGCAAGAAAACAGTTACAAAAAAAAAACATAACTTAACGTTAACCTTGAAACCTACACGCTTGCTGATTTTCCCAGTTTTGGGTTAAGTCCTCACTGTATCTCTCCGTTAGTTGTTCCACATAGAGAACCCTTC
>BLSH010500420.1:0-10293 GCA_018402905.1 Glandirana rugosa | reverse complement strand
AGACAAGAAGGGTTAACAGGTTTTATTTAGAAACCTAAAGGCTGTCATTAGAAAGTGCTTACATCAGAGTCCTCCTTAAACACTGTGTGCTCTATCTGAATACAGGCAGTACAGCAAATTATACAAGTTATTTTCTGATAAATGTCAACTAATGGAAATTCGGGTTATTGACAACCTAGCCGGTCCGCGGAGATTGTATTTGTTGAATATCATTAACATCTTTCCCATTTTCAATGCTTCTGCCTCCATTTTGTTACGTTGTGAAATGTGTTGATTTGGCATTTTCTTTTCGCATTACTCGCTCTGCGTTTAATATCCAAAGATGCCAGCCTTGCATAAACTTCTCCCGCACTCGGCGCACATTAAAATGACTTTCAGAGGCCTCCCCATTTATAAATGATTTTCAGCACCCTCCTTATTTATCAACAACAAACACTTCAAATGAGATTAAGGAGGCAGAACAGGTAAATGTATTTTCAGCTCCTTAAAAATCACTTTACAATCACAAGTTAGTTTGTTGTATTATTGTAGTTATTATTATTCTTTAAAAGAAATTATACTTTTCTTGGATATATAATAGATCAAATCAGAGGCGTAAGTAGAACCTTCAGGGCCCCGGTTCAAGAAAACATGAAGGGCTCCCCTGACCCCTAGCAGGCGCCCTTCCCTCTGAGCCTGGGGGCAAGTGTTTTGCCACTGGTGACAGTAGTTTTTTTTGTTATTTGTTTAAAATTATTTTTTACCATTTTATTTTATTTTATTTTACAGTTTTATTTTTTATTATTTTTACAAATTGTATTTTAATTTTTTTTATTTTATTTTATTTTTTTATGTTTTTCAATTAATTTTTTTATTTATTTATTTTTTTCATTTTTATTTTAACAGCCCTTTGGGGGATTAGGAGAAAAATCCAGGGGTCTAAACAGACCTCTGATGTTTTACCTTTGAGACAGAGAAAGGAGATTGACGACACATCCCTCAATTTTCATCTCTTCAGCCTCCACAGCACAGAATGAATGGACAGGAATGTACAGAGCTTCCCCTTCATTCACAAAATGCAGCATAGTAGACAGTTTACTATGCTTCAGTCATGAATGAACACAGTCAGTGATTGGTACTGATCTGTTCAGAAAAGGAAGCGGTTGGTAAATTACATATTTATCAGCCCCTACCCCGCTCTCCAAACTGGTACATCCCCCGCAGCAGCTGGCAATAGAGGGGAGGGAAGCTGGCAGTGCTGCAGGGGATAAGGGAGGCTAGGGGAGCACACGGGGGCCCAGGGCAACAGAAAGAAGAGGAAGCTGGATGGGAGGGGGCAGCATATATGATAACCAATCCCCTCCACTTTCCTCCTGCAGCTGCTGAATCCCTGTGGGAAGAAGAGAAGGAGGAGGCATTCAGTGGTTGCAGGACAAAAAATGTACTTGGCCCCTCATATGCAGGTATACAAGGGAGCCACATGGGCCTCTTGGTTGCAATTGCGACCTCTGCGACAACTGTAGTTACTGCCCTTTATGAAATACATCAGTTTGGTGTAAAAATGTTATCAATGAGCTAATGTTTAATCTGCTTATATTTTGCATTCCTTGATTCCTTCCTTTTTTTCATCAACATTCATTTTTTAAATATGATGTCAGAATCTCTGTGCTTCTCTATGCAATGCAGGCAGCTGTGACTGGTGGGATAAGGTGACCACATTTTTAAAATAAAATCCGGAGACATACGGTATATATATATTTTTATTGGCAAATAGTAAACTATTTTATAAGCATATTTTTCTCATATCCCCCCCCCCCCCCCCACTTCGGTAGGAGCTAGTGAGAGTTTTTTTGGTAGGTGAGAAAAATTTGGTCAGACCTTCAGACCTGACTTAGTGCAGGCCTGATTGTTTTTGTTTCTGGGCTGGGAGTGGCTCATGTGGGACTGGGTGATTCACAGATGAGCTCACCAGGACCTCCCACTTCTTTCCAGAAGTTGTGGAATGTTCTGGACAGAGAGCTGAGAGGGAGGTGTAGCCATCTGGGGTGTTCTAAGGAGCTCTGACCAATCTAGGGTTGCCACCTCATCCCTTTAAATCTAAACACATATGAATTACACAGGTTCTGAGGCTGATTTAATGCAGATAAGGCACCAAGTGAGTTTAATTACCACCTTAATCAGCCACAGAACCTGTGTAATTCGTATGTGTTTGGGTTTAAAGGGATGAGGGGCAACTATAGACAAATCCCCAATCTGGATTGGCAGGGGGCAGGCCACCTTAAATACCCAGGGTCAGCCCAGTCAGGGAGGAGTGAGTTGGGGTGGAAGAGCTGGAATGTAGCCAAGGTTGTGGAGGGCTCACCGGGGAGCCTCCAGCCTGCATTCGGGTGTATCCAGGAGAATCATGAGATCCTGGAGGAGAAAGACAAGGGAGCAGGAGAGCAACAGCAGTGCTGCTGGAGAAGCTCAGCAAGGAATCCAACGGTGGTCGGTAAGTGACACACCCTGGAAAGCTGTCACCCTGGAAAGCTGTAGAGGCATGCCAGAGCAGATTGGGGTGAGAGACAATCTACAAAGGATGCAGAAGTCAGTGAGGGACTGTGGTGTCATGGTGGTTGTGCAGAAGGCCATCGCAGCTGAAATGGCTGACAGGGCCTGGAGCAAGAGGAGGGGCTGGGAGTAGTAGGCCGGGCCGGCTGGCAGGCCGGCTAGCACAGCAGTGTTTTCTACACAAATGGGGACCAACTGTCCCTATCTGTAATAGGTGGCTCTGAGGTCTTGCTCACAGCATGGCAGGCCTCACCATGTGCTAGTGAGGCTGAAGAAACGTTGGAGGCCTAGTAAATTTCCTTCTGAGCCTCACCTGAAGAAATGATTGTGCTGGAGAGAGGAACTGGAGTCTTTAGAAGCAAGTGATGTGCTGGAAAAAGAAACAAGGTGTATATACAGAGGTGTATATAGAGGTCCAGTGTAAATCTTGAATTAATTCTTTGGGCATCCCAACTCCCATCCAAGTTCAATTCCCCTAATACAACAAAACAAAACAAATTGCTAGCCTGTTCTGTGACTCTGGAAGTGGTATGGATGTCAGGGCAGTGTGAGCAGGTGAACCACAACACTCAGCCACCCCTAAGGGGGGGGGGCTACAAGTGTATGTAGTATGTGTTTATGCAGTGCAGTCTCACCAGTGCCAATCAATGCAGCCTGATCAGTGCTAATCAATGCAGCCTGATCAGTGCCCATCAATTCAGCCTGATCAGTGCCAATCAATGCAACCTGATCATTGCCCATCAATGCAGCTTGATCAGTGCCCATCAATGCAGCCTGATCAGTGCCCATGAATGCAGTCTCATCAGTGCCCATCAATGCAGCCTCATTAGTGTCTGCCCATCAATGAAGCCTCACCAGTGCCCATCAATGCGGCCTGATCAGTGCCCATCAATGCAGCCTGATAAGTACCCATCAGCTCAGCCCTTTCAGTGCCCAGGGCTGGCCCAGGACATTGAAATTGTATGAAATACTGCCCCCCCCCAAAAAAAAACACGCCCACCAAAAGTCCCCCACATCCATTATTTTATATCTTGATAATTAAAACTAAAATTAAATTTATCAGGAAGTCAGATTTACATGCAACAGCACCTTGTTTATATGCAAAATTATATGACATACCATTATGTTCAATTCCAAGGGGCAGTCTAGAGCAGTATAGGGGCAGGCTAGAGAAGTATAGGGGAGGACTAGGGCAGTATATAGACAGGCTAGGGCAGTATAAGGGCAGGCTGGGGTAGTATAGGGGCAGACTAGGGCAGTATAGGGATGGGTTATGGTAGTATAGGGGCAGATGGAGCAGCCCGGGGGGGGGCCATTGTCATCATGACACACAAGACTGCTGGAAAAAAATTTTGATCGTCAATTTGCTGGGTAAATAGAAAAGGAGAGGTGGTCGTGGATCAGTTTGCTGCCCCTTTCAAAGTGCTGCCTGGGTCCAATGGACCAACTGGGACCCTTGATAGGGCCGGCCCTGTCAATGCCCATCAGCTCAGCCTTTTCAGTGCCCATCAGTTCAGCCTGTTCAGTGCCAATCAGCTCAGTCTGTTCAGTGCCCATCAGCTCAGCCTGATCAGTGCCCATCAATGCAGTCTCACCAGAGTCCATCATTGCAGCCTCACCAGTGCCCATCGACGCAGCCTGATCAGTGCCCATCCATGCGGTCTCATCAGTGCCCATAAATGCAGCCTCGCCAGTGCCCATAAGCTCAGCCTGTTCAGTGCCCATCAGCTCCGCCTGTTTAGTGCCCATCAGTTCAGCCGTTCAGTGCCCATCAATGCAGCCTGTTCAATGCCCATCAATGCAGCCTGTTCAGTGCCCATCAATGCAGCCTGTTCAGTGCCCATCAGCTCAGCTTGTTTAGTGCCCATCAATGCAGCCTGTTCATTGCCCATCAGCTCACCTTGTTTAGTGCCCATCAATGCAGCCTGTTCAGTGCCAATCAGCTCAGTCTGTTCAGTGCCCATCAAAGCAGCCTGTTCAATGCCAATCGGCTCAGCCTGTTCAGTGCCCATCATTGAAGCCTGTTCAGTGCCAATCAGCTCAACCTGTTCAGTGCCAATCAGCTCAGCCTGTTCAGTGCCCATCAATGCAGCCTGTTCAGTGCCCATCAATGCAGCCTGTTCAGTGCCCATCAGCTCAGCCTGTTCAGTGTCAATCAGCTCAGCCTGTTCAGTGCCAATCAGCTCAGCCTGTTCAGTGCCAATCAGCGCTACCTGTTCAGTGCCCATCAACGCAGCCTGTTGAGTGCCAATCAGCTCAGCCTGTTCAGTGCCCATCAGTGCAGCCTGTTTAGTGCCAATCAGCTCAGCCTGTTCAGTGCCCATTAATGCAGCCTGTTCAGTACCTATCAGCTTAGCCTGTTCAGTGCCCACTCATGCAGCCTATTCAGTGCCATTCAGCTCAGCCTGTTCATTGCCCATCAATGCTGCCTGTGCAGTGCCATTCAGATCAGCCTGTTCAGTGCCAATCAGCTCAGCCTGTTCATTGCCCATCAATCCAGCCTGTTCAGTGCCCATCAGTGCAACCTATCAGTGCCCCTCAGTGCCACCTCATCAGCGCCCATCAGTGGAACCTCATCAGTGCCTCTCAGTGCCACCTCATCAGTGCCCATCAGTGCCACCTCATGAGTGTCCGTCAGTGTCACCTTATCAGTGCTGCCTCATGAGCGCCCATCAGTGCTGCCTCATCAGTGCCCATCAGTGCTGTCTCATGAGTGCCCTTGAGTGCAGCCTTTTAGTACCCATCAGTGCCGCCTCATAAGTGCCCATCAGTGCAGACTATCAGTGCAGCCTGTCAGTACCACTGTATAATGCCTATCAGTGCCTCCTATCAGTGCCATTGCATGAGTGCCTATCAGTGCCACCTGTCAGTGCCCATCAATGCCGCCTGTCAATGCTGAGGAGTGTTGTGTTGCGGGGGTCTTTAGCTCATGGGTGGGCCTATTGTTGATGGGAGGTATAATGTTGATGGGGGAGTCTACTGTTGCAGGGGATCTATTTTACTGCATTTCTTGCTATCATTAACACATTCCATACAAATTATATAGCACCACAAAATCGCACTTGGTTCTGTATTCTGTAAAAGGGGCGGTACTGGGAGATGGGTGGGGACAGAGACAAGGGGTGACTTGGAAGGGGCAGTACCTGCACCTATTGTCCAAGAAAAAAGGCCCTGCCCACATGTAATGCTGAGCCATTACGTTTGAAAGAACTGAAATGCAATGAATGAAAGGGGCAGACCAGTGACAGTCAGACTCAGGAGGAAAGGGATGGCAGATGTCCTCCAACCAGGAAATGAGGTGGGCTTTATCTGACTTCCTGCAGCTTCTAATGCTCAATATAAACTCACAAGAGGTCAGCTGCTCTGCTGAGTGGCCAACCTCCTATGTTAAGAATGCATCAGGCTGTCTGCTCAGCACAGGACCCGAAAGCAAGTGGAGATCTCTGAAGTAGAGGTGTACATTTCCAGCTTACAGGGGCATCAGTCAGCTATGGTATACACATAGTTACGTTGGTTCAAGCGGTACCAATGTAACTATGTAGCATATTGCCCATACCTGGAATTCTTTAGCCACTTAAATACCGTCCTACCTACATACAGTATCTCACAAAAGTGAGTACACCCCTCACACGTTTGTAAATATTTTATTAGATCTTTTCATGTGACAACACTGAAGAAATGACACTGCTAAAATGTAGTGAGTGTACAGCTTGTATAACAGTATAGATTTGCTGTCCCCTCAAAATAACTCAACACACAGCCATTAATGTCTAAACCGCTGGCAACAAAAGTGAGTACACCCCTAAGTGAAAATGTCCAAATTGGGCACAAAGTATCAATATTTTGTGTAGCCACCATTATTTTCCAGCACTGCCTTAACCCTCTTGGGCATGGAGTTCACCAGAGCTTCACAGGTTGCCACTGGAGTCCTCTTCCACTCCTCCATGACGACATCATGGAGCTGGTGGATGTTAGAGACCTTGTGCTCCTCCACCTTCCGTTTGTCCCACAGATGCTCAATAGGATTTAGGTCTGGGGACATGCTAGGCCAGTCCATCACCTTTACCCTCAGCTTCTTTAGCAAGGCAGTGGTCGTCTTGGAGGTGTGTTTGGGGTCGTTATCATGTTGGAATACTGCCCTGTGGCCCAGTCTCCGAAGGGAGGGGATCATGCTCTGCTTCAGTATGTCACAGTACATGTTGGCATTCATGGTTCCCTCAATGAACTGTAGCTCCCCAGTGTCGGGCAGCACTCATGCAGTCTCAGACCATGACACTCCCACCACCATGCTTGACTGTAGGCAAGACACATTTGCCTTTGTACTCATCTGGTTGCCGCCACATATGCTTAACACTATCTGAACCAAATAAGTTTATCTTGGTCTCATCAGACCACAGGACATGGTTCCAGTACTCCATGTCCTTAGTCTGCTTGTCTTCAGCAAACTGTTTGTGGGCTTTCTTGTGCATCATCTTTAGAAGAGGCTTCCTTCTGGGATGACAGCCATGCAGACCAATTTGATGCTAACCCCTTTCCAGCTAGTGTCATCAGTACAGTGACAGTGCATATTTTTTAGCACTGATAACTGTATTAGTGTCACTGGTCCCCAAAAAAGTGTCACTTAGTGTCCGATTTGTCCACTGCAATGTATAAGTCGCTGATTGCTGCCATTACTAGCAAAAAAAAGCTATAGAAATTCCATAATAAGAATATTCCATAGTTGGTAGATGCAATAACTTGTTTTTTTTTTTACCAAAAATATGGCCTAAATTGATGAAGAAATTAGGTTTTTTACATTTTTTATTGGGAATGTTTTATAGCAGAAAGTAAAAAATATTGTGTTTTGTTTCAGAATTGTTGGTCTCTTTTTGTTTATAATGTAAAAAATAAAAACCGCAGAGGTGCTCAAATAACACCAAAAGAAAGCTCTAATTGTGGTGAAAAAAAGGACATAAATTTTATTTGAGTACAGCATCGCACCACCACACAATTGTCAGTTAAAATAACGCAGTGCCGTATCGCAAAATATGGCCTGGTCATGAAGGGGGGGGTAAAACTTTCCGGGGTTGAAGCGGTTAACAAAGGATTTTCTATGCCCCTTTTTCAGACTTAGGCCCCTTTCACATATGTGCGACCTGAAGGTCACTGATTTTGATGCAACTTGAAGCAATGCCTGTGTAATTTTGAGGTCTATGGACCTCAAGTTGCATCAAAGTGGGATCAAAATAGTGCAATTACTACTTTAAGGCTGGATTCACACCTGTCCGGTGCGAATTCCAGCCTGTCTGCTGCTGGAAAGGGGCAGGGCCACGGTTCGGCAGCTCCTGTCTGTTCCCACAGCGCAGCAGCTGCGGGGGGAGATATGAGGGAGGAGCCACGAGCAGGGAAAAATATCCCTGTTCAGTGCGGAGTGCATCTCCATGTTAGATGCGCTCCCATTGAACTCAATGGGCTGAGAATTCGCACCGCACTGCACAGAAAAGGCACACGTTTTCTGTGCAATGCGGAGTGCGAATGCACCGCACATATGTGAACCGGACACATTGAAAAATGTGTTTTCAAGTGTCCTGCGAATTGGATGCGGTTTAAGCCTCATCCAATTCACATAGGTGTGAACCCAGCCTGAAGTCACACAGATATGAATGGTACTCATTGAAAATCATGGGGTATGACTTGTCATGTGCAGTCCCAAGTCGAAGGACCAGTTGCACAAGTGTAAAGGGGGCCTAAGGGTCCTTTCACACGAGCAGATCATTCAGGTCCACCTGTCAGTTTTTCAGGCATACCTGAACCGAAGCTCCATTTTCCTCTATGGAGTGACGGATGTCAGTGGTGACATGTCCGCTGACATCCAATCCGCTCCGCTCCGCTAAACACAGACGAATGGAAACTCTATTTTCCATCCGTCTGGCGGATCGGATTGGATGAATGCGGATAATCCGATCCCCCATAGAGGAGAGCGGAGCTCTGACAGGTCCGTTTCTGCACGGATCAACGGATGGATCCCCGCTGAGCAGCGGAGCCCATCCGCTAGTGTGAAAGGACCCTAAGGCTGGATTCACAGCTATGCATTTTTAGGCCTCATACACACGGGCGTATATAAAAAAATAAACAAAACGTCGGGCCCGACGTCAAGGAAAAAAAGGCGACGTTTTTCGGCGTTATGTATTGACGTTTTTCGGCGTTAGTGAGCGTCAGCGTCAATAGGCGTTTTTTAAAACAAAATCATCCCTCTGCTATTTTTCAACCTAAAAACGTCGGCGTCAAAAAACGCCGGAAAACGCCGGTATAATAACAGGTGGCATATGGTGGCATATGCTGGCGTTTCTTGGCATATTGTGGCGTCGGCGTCAAAAAACGTCAAAATGTTACAGCCTCAGAACGCGATGGCCATGGGTTCTACTTTCTGCTCACTAACGCCGACGCCACCTACAGCTCAGAAACGCCGACGTTTTTATGGGGCCATTGACTAACATGGAGAGCTGCAAAAAACGCCAGAAAACGCCGGCGTCAAAAAACGTCCGTGTGTATGAGGCCTTAGTGCTTTTTGCGTTTTGCAGATTTGCACTACAGATCGTGTTCCATAGGAAACCATGTTAAATGGACTGCAGTGCAAATCTGCAAAATGCACTAAAAATGCATAGGGGTGAATCCAGCCTAAGTGGGCATATCTCCCTTCATTATAACTACCTGAACAATCCCAGTGTTGTCATATAAAAGCCTCACTATCTCTTCAGTCTGAAGGATCCTTTAAAAGTATCTCATGAAGGTCATAATGCAAGAGACTCCTATTACTTGACTTCAGGCTCTGAGCTTTATACAATAACACTAAGCCTATCACACAACTAAGATTTCTGCGGCATTGGTGCCATGATTATACAGAAGCTGAAAATTGGATTATTTTAGCAAATCAAAGCATGCTGCATCATGTACAATAAAAGTCTACCTTTGCCTTGTCTCCTCCCACCAACATCACAAGGCTTGGTGGGAGGGGTGTGATCAAGTATGACTTTTAAAGAAAAGTCAAAATTAGCATATCATTTCAGCTGCCTTTATCTCTGGATCTACCAAGTATTTTGACATTTCATCATTTTCAGTGACGGCACCCCGGGTATGTGCATTTTTTTCTACTTATTCTTATTTTGAATTGCCAAAATGTGGATGTAAAACAATTCTATTTAGAGATGATGACATTTTTATGTTATAATTTAGAATGTGTCTTTTAAAATCCCATAGATTCCTTTCAAAAAGCAAATTTACATATTTGAATGTTGTGTATGGTTGCCACCTTTTCTTCGAGCCGAACCCGGACACTTTAACAGTGCACAGCAATTTTATGGGGGGAGGGGAGGGGCGCTGTGGACTCTGATGTAAAGGGGAACTCTGATGTAGGGGGGTTTCTGCTCACCAAATCCCCCACTTACATCAGAATTCCTGCTATCCCCCCTTAAATCAAAGTTTACAAAGCCCCCGCTTACATCAGAGTCCCCCTTACCTTAGTTTACTCACTCGCTGGGAGGCAGGAGAGAGAAGAGAGGGAGGGGGGAGACTTCAGTCACCGACAGTGGATGGTGAGCTCATGCATTCGAGGATGGAGGCCCAGGCATCAGAACCTTTCATCCACTATACAGGGTGGGCCATTTATATGGATACACCTTAACCACTTCAGCCCCGGAAGGATTTGCTGCTTTAGGACCGGAGCCCTTTTTGCAATTTGGCACTTCGCCGCTTCAAATGGTAATTGCGCGGTCATGCAATGCAGTA
>BLSH010500316.1:397733-409501 GCA_018402905.1 Glandirana rugosa | reverse complement strand
TAATGTATTCTGAATGATTTCCATATATATATATATGCAATAATAAATCTCTTTTAATTTGGAACCATCTTGCTCGAGTATTTTCAGGTGTTGGAGAAATTCCCTTCACACGGCCCGGGGTGGCAGGATGGGTCAAAACAGGGTCAAAACTCCACAAAACGAATGCAAAAAGGCTTTAAGGTCCCAAAAAAGGATGCAACAAGACCTTAAAGCCTAAAATGTCAAGGAGGGAGGTACTTAAGGGTCACTTCCGGTTTTGGTGAGGTCACTTCCCGTTTCAGAACATGGCAGTTGCCCAGGCAATTTCTTGACTTTTTAAGGCTGAAATTCAGTCATTTTTCATCTCTCTGGTCATTTCTTGGTGAAAGGATGCAACGACCGCTAAAATTCCACCCCCCTATAAAAATTGCACAATTTGGGGCGGCGGCCATTTTGTTTGTTGATGTTTTTCGGCCAATGGCCCGGGGTGGCAGGATGGGTCAAAACAGGGTCAAAACTCCCCAAAACGAATGCAAAAAGGCTTTAAGGTCCCAAAAAAGGATGCAACAAGGCCTTAAAGCCTAAAATGTCAAGGAGGGAGGTACTTAAGGGTCACTTCCGGTTTTGGTGAGGTCACTTCCGGTTTCAGAACATGGCAGTTGCCCAGGCAATTTCTTGACTTTTTAAGGCTGAAATTCAGTCATTTTTCATCTCTGTGGTCATTTCTTGGTGAAAGGGTGCAACGACCGCTAAAATTCCACCCCCCTATAAAAATTGCACAATTTGGGGCGGTGGCCATTTTGTTTGTTGATGTTTTTCGGCCAATGGCCCGGGGTGGCAGGATGGGTCAAAACAGGGTCAAAACTCCCCAAAACGAATGCAAACAGGCTTTAAGGTCCCAAAAAAGGATGCAACAAGGCCTTAAAGCCTAAAATGCATCCACTGGCACCAATGTTGGGGTTAATAATACATCTACTGACACCAATATTGGGAGTTAATAATGCATCCACTGACACTAATGTTGGGGGTAATAATGCATCTACTGACACCAATGATGGGAGTTAATAATGCATTCACTGACACCGATGCTGGGGGCTAATAATGCATCCACTGACACCGATGTTGGGGTTAATAATGCAACCACTGACACCAACGTTGGGTGTTAACAATGCATCCTCTGACACCAATATTGGGGTTAATAATGCATCTACTGACACCAATGTTGGGAGCTAATAATGCATCCACTGACACCGATGCTGGGGGTTAATAATGCATCCACTGACGCCAATGTTGGGAGTTAATTATGCATCCACTGACACCAATGTTGGGGTTATTAATGCATCCACTGATACCAATGTTGGGGTAATAATGCATCCACTGACACCAATGTTGGGGTAATAATGCATCCACTGACACCAATGATGGGGTTAATAATGCATCCACTGACACCAATGTTGGGGTTAATAGTGCATCCATTGACACCAATGTTGGGAGTTAATAATGCATTCACTGACACCAATGTTGGTAATTAACAATGCATTCACTGACACCAATGTTGGGGGTAATAATGCATTCACTGACACCAATGTTGGCAGTTAATAATGCATCCACTGACACCAATGTTGGAGTTAATAATGCATCCGCTGACACCAATGTTGGGGGAAATAATGCATCCACTGACACCAATGTTGGGGTTAATAATGCATCCACTGACACCGATGCTGGGGGTTAATAATGCATCCACTGACGCCAATGTTGGGAGTTAATAATGCATCCACTGACACCAATGTTGGGGTTATTAATGCATCCACTGATACCAATGTTGGGGTAATAATGCATCCACTGACACCAATGTTGGGGTAATAATGCATCCACTGACACCAATGATGGGGTTAATAATGCATCCACTGACACCAATGTTGGGGTTAATAGTGCATCCATTGACACCAATGTTGGGAGTTAATAATGCATTCACTGACACCAATGTTGGTAATTAACAATGCATTCACTGACACCAATGTTGGGGGTAATAATGCATTCACTGACACCAATGTTGGCAGTTAATAATGCATCCACTGACACCAATGTTGGAGTTAATAATGCATCCGCTGACACCAATGTTGGGGGAAATAATGCATCCACTGACACCAATGTTGGGGTTAATAATGCATCCACTGACACCGATGCTGGGGGTTAATAATGCATCCACTGACGCCAATGTTGGGAGTTAATAATGCATCCACTGACACCAATGTTGGGGTTATTAATGCATCCACTGATACCAATGTTGGGGTAATAATGCATCCACTGACACCAATGTTGGGGTAATAATGCATCCACTGACACCAATGATGGGGTTAATAATGCATCCACTGACACCAATGTTGGGGTTAATAGTGCATCCATTGACACCAATGTTGGGAGTTAATAATGCATTCATTGACACCAATGTTGGTAGTTAACAATGCATCCACTGACACCAATGTTGGGGGTAATAATGCATTCACTGACACCAATGTTGGCAGTTAATAATGCATCCACTGACACCAATGTTGGGGTTAATAATGCATCCGCTGACACCAATGTTGGGGGAAATAATGCATCCACTGACACCAATGTTGGGAGTTAATAATGCATCCACTAACAACAATGTTGGGGTTAATAATGTATCCACTGACACCAATATTGGGATTAATAATACATCCACTAACACCAATGTTGGGGTTAATAATGCATCCACTGACATCAATGTTAAGGGTAATAATGCATTCACTGACACCAATATTGGGAGGTAATAATGCATCCACTGACACCAATGTTGGGGGTTTATAATGCATCCACTGGCAACAATGTTGGAGGTAATAATGCATCCACTGACACTAATGTTGGGGTTAATAATGCATCCAGTGACACCAATGTTGGGATTATTAATACATCCACTGACACCAATATTGGGAGATAATAATGCATCCACTGACACCAATTTTGGGGGTAATAATGCATTCACTGACACGAATGTTGGGAGTTAATAATGCATCCACTAATACCAATGTTTGGCGTTAATAATACATCAACTGACACCAATGTTGGGGTTAATAATACATCCACTGACACCAATGTTGGGGTTAATATTGCATCCAATGACACCAATATTGGGGTTAACAATACATCTACTGACACCAATGTTGGGAGCTAATAATGCATCCACAGACGCCAACGTTGGGAGTTCATAATGCATCCACTGACACCAATGTTGGTAGTTAACAATGCATCCACTGACACCAATGTTGGGGGTAATAATGCATTCACTGACACCAATGTTGGCAGTTAATAATGCATCCACTGACACCAATGTTGGGGTTAATAATGCATCCGCTGACACCAATGTTGGGGGTAATAATGCATTCACTGACACCAATGTTGGGGTTAATAATGCATCCGCTGACACCAATGTTGGGAGTTAATAATGCATCCACTGACACCAATGTTGGGATTAATAATACATCCACTAACACCAATGTTGGGAGTTAATAATGTATCCACTGGCAACAATGTTGGAGGCAATAATGCATCCACTGACAACAATGTTGGGATTATTAATACATCCACTGACACCAATTTTGGGGGTAATAATGCATCCACTGACACCAATTTTGGGGGTAATAATGCATCCACTGACACCAATTTTGGGGGTAATAATGCATCCACTGACACGGATGCTGGAGTTAATAATGCATCCACTGACACAAACGCTGGGGGTTAATAATGCATCCACTGACACCAATGTTGGTAGTTAACAATGCATCCACTGACACCAATGTTGGGGGTAATAATGCATTCACTGACACCAATGTTGGCAGTTAATAATGCATCCACTGACACCAATGTTGGGGGTTAATAATGCATCCACTGACACAAATGTTGGGGGTTAACAATGCATCCACTGACACCAATGTTGGGGGTTAATAATGCATCCACTGACACCAATGTTGGGGGAAATAATGCATTCACTGACACCGATGTTGGCAGTTAAAAACTATCATTAACCTACTAATTCTGTGTGCTCTTGTAGGATGTTGCCATCTTGTGGCTGAAAAGGGAAAGTACATTTTTCAATTTCTGACAACTGTATACTTGTATAATTGTGTAACTATGCAATTATGATTTAGTATTAGACTGCCTGATTTTGCCCAATATTAATTTTACCCACGGGGATGTATATAATGAACTGTAAACATATTTTATATAGTTGTAAAATATAAAATATGAAATTGGATGTATATATATGTTACAGTTGGAATAGATGGAACTAAAATTGAAGTTGATACTGTGATTAAAAATTGGAGATAAAATAATTGATGTCCATCTCCACATTTAACCCTTTAGGTGTTAATGCACTAGCACTTTTTGTGATCACTAAGATGCCTAGCACAGCACAATAGAAGTAGCGCTCTTTTATACACCTCACTTATACTTAAAGGCACCTACACTTTCATAGAGCAGCAACTTCGTTTGTTTCATATATATTTATTTAGTTATCAACTTAAGAATTTATCACTAACTGTTATATTTACACATCCATGAGCGCAGGGTATTGGTCTTATTAGAGCCATGTATATCCAGGAACATGTAACATGTTCCCAAATGATTTTTTTAAGTGGTAGTAAACTGCTGGGTGATTTTATTTTTTTTCCTGACCTGCAAGGTAAAGCCATAATGTGCTAGTATGCATTACATACTAGCACATTATTTGAAACTTACCTGAAAATGAAGCCCTTCAGCAACGTGCTGTCACCGCTGGAGGCTGCTTCCATCTTCAGCCGTCTCCCGTCCGGGTCTGTGAACTCCGGCTGTATGACTGGCCAGAGCCGCGATGATGTCAGTCCCACCCATGCATGGAGGAGCAGCTGTTTACAGCACAGGATTCTAGAGGAATGGCCCGAGTGGCTGTTCCTTCAGAGCATATGCGTTGATGACATCACTGGCTGCAAATACAGTAAATATCTCTTAAACGGTGTGTGTTTAGGAGATATTTACAGTACCATTAGGTAAATCTTATTATAGGTTTACATACAGTATCTCACAAAAGTGAGTACACCCCTCACATTTTTGTAAATATTTTATTCTAGCTTTTCATGTGACAACACTGAAGAAATTACATTTTGCTAAAATGTAAAGTAGTGAGTGTACAGCTTGTATAACTGTGTAAATTTGCTGTCCCCTCAAAATAACTCAACACACAGCCAGTAATGGCTAAACTGCTGGCAACAAAAGTGAGTACACCCCTAAGTGAAAATGTCCAAATTGGGCCCAAAGTGTCAAAATTTTGTGTGGCCACCATTATTTTCCAGCACTGCCTTAACCCTCTTGGGCATGGAGTTCACCAGAGCTTCACAGGTTGTCACTGGTGTCCTCTTCCACTCCTCCATGATGACATCACAGAGCTGGTGGGTGTTAGAGACCTTGCACTCCTCCACCTTCCATTTGAGGATGCCCCACAGATGCTCAATAGTGTTTAGGTCTGGAGACATGCATGGCCAGTCCATCACCTTTACCCTCAGCTTCTTTAGCAAGGCAGTGGTCATCTTGGAGGTGTGTTTGGGGTTGTTATCATGTTGGAATACTGCAATGCGGCCCCGTCTCTGAAGGGAGAGAATCATGCTCTGCTTCAGTATGTCACAGTACATGTTGGCATTCGTAGTTCCCTGAATGAACTGTAGCTCCCCAGTGTGTCAGCTGCACTCATGCAGCCCCAGACCATGACATTCCCACCACCATGCTTGATTATAGGTAAGACACACTTTGTACTCCTCACCCGGATGCCGCCACACACGCTTGACACCATCTGAACCAAATACGTTTATCTTGGTCTCATCAGACCAGTAATCCATGTCCTTAGTCTGCTTGTCTTCAGCAAACTGTTTGTGGGCTTTATTGTGCATCATCTTTAGAAGAGGCTTCCTTCTGGAATGACAGCCATGCAGAGCAATTTGATGCAGTGTGCAGCGTATGGTCTGAGCACTGATAGGCTGACCCCCCCATCCCTTCAACCTCTGCAGCAATGCTGGCAACACTCATGCATCTATTTCCCAAAGAAAACCTCTGGATATGACACTGAGCACGTGCACTCAACTTCTTTGGTCGATGATGACGAGGCCTGTTATGAGTGGAAACTGTCCTGTTAAACTGCTGTATAGTCTTGGCCATCATGCTGCAGCTCAGTTTTAGGGTTTCAGGGCAATCTTCTTATAGCCTAGGCCATCTTTATGTAGAGCAACAATTCTTTTTTTCAGATCCTCAGAGAGTTCTTTGCCATGAGGTGCCATGTTGATTGTCCAGTGACCAGTATGAGAGAGTGAGTGTGATCACACCAAATGGAACACACCTGCTGTCATTCACACCTGAGACCTTGTAACACCAACGAGTCACATGACATTGGGGAAGGAAAATGGCTAAATGGGCCCAATTTGGACATTTTCACTTAGGTGTGTACTCACTTTTGTTGCCATCGGCTTAGACATCAATGGCTGTGTGTTGAGTTATTTTGAGAGGACAGCAAATTTACACTGTTATACAAGCTGTACACTCACTACTTTACATTGTAACAAGGTGTCATTTCTTCAGTGTTGTCACATGAAAAGATATAATTAAATATTTACAAAAATGTGAGGGGTGTACTTACTTTTGTGAGATACTGTATAGGTACAAGTCAGAGATATGAGTCTACTCCCACTTTAAACTTGTGTAAAAAAAAAAAAAACAGTAAATTGGCTCTGGCAGCAATAGATTTAAGGACCTGTGTAATACTATTAGCAACAAAAGTTCTATACGAAATGCATTTTAATGCTGTAAGGGGCCGTTCACACATGTGGTTGTAGGGGGGGGGGCAGTAAAACCAGACGGCTAAGCCATAGCTTTAACATCTCACAGTTATACACATGCCACTCCTGCAGCAAAACTTAAACTGCATGCCACACAATTGCACCACAATAAAGCAGCATTTAAAGGTTTTTATGAAAATTATTGTGGAACACGAAGGGGCCTTCAAAAATGCATATGATTATTGCATGTGCAGTATCTCACAAAAATGAGTACACCCCTCACATTTTTGTAAATATTTGATTATATCTTTTCATGTGACAACACTGAAGAAATGACACTTTGCTACAATGTGAAGTAGTGAGTGTACAGCTTGTATAACAGTGTAAATTTGCTGTTCCCTCAAAATAACTCAACACACAGCCATTAATGTCTAAACCGCTGGCAACAAAAGTGAGTACACCCCTAAGAGAAAAGGTCCAAATTGGGCCCAATTAGTAATTTTCCCTCTCCGGTGTCATGTGACTCGTTAGTGTTACAAGGTCTCAGATGTGAATGGGGACCGGGTGTGTTAAATTTGGTGTTATCTCTCTCACTCTCTCATATTGGTCACTGTAAGTTCAAAATGGCACCGCATGGCAAAAAAACTCTCTGTGGATCTGAAAAAAAGAATTGTTGTTCTGCATAAAGATGGCCTAGGCTATAAGAAGATTGCCAAGACCCTGAAACTAAGCTGCAGCATGGTGGCCAAGGCCATACATCGGTTTAACAGGACATGTTCCACTCAGAACAGGCCTTGCCATGGTCAACCAAAGAAGTTGAATGCACATGCTCAGCGTCATATCCAGAGGTTTTCTTTGGGAAATAGACGTATGAGTGTTGTCAACATTGCTGCAGAGGTTGAAGGGATGGGGGGTCTGCTTGTCAGTGCTCAGACCAAACGCCGCACACTGCATCAAATTGCTCTGCATGGCTGTCATTCCAGGAGGAAGCCTCTTCTAAAGATGATGCACAAGAAAGCCCGCAAACAGTTTGCTGAAGACAAGCAGACTAAGGACATGGATTACTGGAACCATGTCCTGTGGTCTGATGAGACCAAGATAAACTTATTTGGTTCAGATGGTGTCAAGCATGTGTGGCGGCAACCACATGAGGAGTACAAAGACATGTTTGTCTTGCCTACAGTCAAGCATGGTGGTGGGAGTGTCAAGATCTGGGGCTGCATGAGTGCTGCCGGCACTGGGAAGCTACAGTTCATTGAGGGAGCCATGAATGCCAACATGTACTGTGACATTCTGAAGCAGAGCATGATCCCCTCCCTTCTGAGACTTTGCCATAGGGCAGTATTCCAACATAATAATGACCCCAAGCACACCTCCAAGACCACCATTGCCTTGCTAAAGAAGCTGAGGGTAAAGGTGATGGACTGGCCAAGCATGTCTCCAGACCTAAACCCTATTGAGCATCTGTGGGGCATCCTCAAATGGAAGGTGGAGGAGCACAAGGTCTCTAACATCCACCAGCTCCGTGATGTTGTCATGGAGAGGTGGAAGAGGACTCCAGTGGCAACCTGTGAAGCTCTGATGAACTCCATACCCAAGAGGGTTAAGGCAGTGCTGGAAAATAATGGTGGCCACACAAAATGTTGACAGTTTGGGCCCAGTTTGGATATTTTCACTTAGGGGTGTACTCACTTTTGTTGCCAGCGGTTTAGACATTAATGGCTGTGTGTTGAGTTATTTTGAGGGGACAGCAAATTTGCACTGTTATACAAGCTGTACACTCACTACTTTACATTGTAGCAAAGTGTCATTTCTTCAGTGTTGTCAAATGAAAAGATAGAATAAAATATCTACAAAAATGTGAGGGGTGTACTCACTTTTGTGAGATACTGTATGTGTAAAAAAAAAATCTCACAGTATTATGCCCTACACAGATTATCCACTTGCTGCCAAATCCAGTAGCTAGTATGTCATTTGACTTCAAGTGGTTGTACCGAGGTGATGCTTGCAGCCGATGATCGGCTCTCTTGTAATAGCAATCGGAGGGCTAACTAGTCACTCGTTTGCTATTACATGCAGCAGGAGGGGGATGTCCTCCCACCTTCCATGGCTTGCTAGGGCTCTCCCATCCCATCGGGAGATCCAAGCTACCAGTCAGCACATCTGCCAGCTAGTCGGAGACCCATAAAAAGCTGGAAAAGCTGGGATCAGCTTTGAACGGGTCTCCCATATGGTAACCTGGAAGCGATGACATGACATCACTTCCGCTTTACCTGGATGTCAATGGCGCCATTTTTTGAAAATCTAAAGTATTCAAACACACTGATCTTGGTATCAAGATTTCAAGGGCAGAAATATGGAACTATGGATCTATGGAACCGGTTCACACATCTCCGGAGCGGCTCCGGTGCGAATTGCACAGGAGCCCTGTGCGTCTTTTGGTCCGTTTCAGATCCGAATTCAGCCAAAAGTTTGGTCTGAAATCTGACCTGAAATGGTGAATGGAGGTGCCCTGGACCCCTGCTGTGAGCTGTCCCGTGCTCAAGTGTGAACCCAGCTTTAAGCTGGCCTTACACTATGCAAAGCAGCCCCGTTTGCTTAAATTGGTCATGTCCAACAGGGGTATAAATCCTTCCATGGCTGTGAAGCAAAGCATTGTGGCCATGGCATGTGTAAACCCCTGGCAATTGCTTCTGCGGCTAAAGAAGAGCGGTTGGGGGGCAGTAAAAGCACAGCTTAACCAAAGGGTTTTACTGTCCCCCAATCGCTAGTGTGAGCCCTTAACCCTCTAAAAACTAGACTACAACATAGCAACCGCATGCAATGTGCACAGTTGCAGTGTAGCCCCATTCACTTAAATGTGTCGCGTTTGGTAGGTGATAGTGCTGCTGAATGCAATAGGGGTATCATTTTCATATTTTGTCCCTCCCCACCCTCTTTCACAAATGCCAAATACATTTATTCTAATTTTTACCTTTGTGTTGCTGTCACGTACCTGGAGGATGAGTCTGACTTCTGCAGGGGTAACCTCTCTTGCGGCCCTGGTTCGAGAACCCCTAATAGAGCAAACAGGGAGTTCAGGAGGGCAGAGGGGCACGAGGGTTGGACAGGAACACTTGGTGATGCGTGTAGGTCCACTGGGACTCATGCAAGACAGAAGAGTGGTCGTACAGTCCGGGTCGGCAACAGGCAGGCTGGGAAGGACAAAAGGAGCAGGCAGGCGGATGGTCGGGTACAGGCAGAGTTCGTTAACAGGCTGACAGCAGAAGTGCAGAGGGATCAGGCAATCGGATGGTCGTAGGCAAGCCAAGGGTCGGTTCAGGTGGAGTTCAGACAAGGTCGGGCAAGCCGGGTCACAGGAACAGGAGACAGAAACGGATAACAGGCACAAGTTGCTCAGGAAGGACGGGTACACGCTATAGAACGAACAGCACTTGCTACAGGAAGCAGGAAGTTTAAATAGAGCTGCTGCTCCATGAGTTAGAGGAAAGAACAACCAAGTGCTATTAACCCTCAACACAGTCTTCTAACATTGCCCCCCCCCCCAAGGGGCAGCCTCCGGATGCCCAAACGGGTTCTCCTAGTCGGGTGCCTCCTCCACAAAGCACTGATCAGTTCATTTGCATGAAGGTTTTCCTCCGGCTCCCAAGAGTTCTCTTTGGGCCCGTAGCCCTTCCATTTGACCAGGAATTGAGTGCTGCCTCCTCTTTTCCTACAATCGAGGATAGTCTCCACCTCAAATTCTTCCTCACCGTCCACCATGACCGGTTCTGGGGGCGCTGTGCTACGCCCTGGGAAAATGTCCGGAACTGTTGGTTTCAGTAGATTAACGTGGAATACTGGAGGTTTAGCTCATAAGCTACTTGATTTATCCTCCTCTTGATAGGAAATGGTCCTATATATCTAGGGCCCAGTTTTTTAGAGGGGCAAGAGAGTCTTAGGTTCTTGGTGGACAACCAGACCCGTTGACCAATCTGCAACTCCAGTTCCCCCCTTCTCCCTCTGTCGAAATTCCTCTTACTGGTAGCCTGGGTCTGGGCGAGGGTCTCCTGCAGGAGCTTGCTGTTCCTTACCAAAAACTGAGCCATGTCTTGCACAGCAGGTACGGGGCTCTCAGAGGCCAAGTCGGGCAGAAAGGCAGGGTGGTAGCCAAGATTCGCCCAGAAAGGGGACTGCTTGGTAGCAGAATGGACAGAATTGTTGAAGGCGAACTCGGCTACAGGCAGCAGGGAGAACCAGTCATTCTGTGCATAGGAGGAGAAGCACCGCAGGTATTGTTCCAGGGTCTGGTTGGTCCTCTCCATCTGCCCGTTGGACTGGGGGTGGTGGGCCGAGGAGAAGGCCAACTCAATACCCAAGGTAGCGCACAAGGACCTCCAGAAGTGGGAGGTGAACTGTACTCCCCGGTCCGACACAATGTTGGTCGGGATTCCATGTAAGCGAACCACCTCCTTAATGAACGCTTTTGCGGTTTCTGAGGCTGAAGGGGTGCCCTTCATTGGGACAAAATGGGCCATTTTTGTGAGCCGGTCCACAACCACCATAATTGCATTGCATCCTGACGATAGGGGCAGTTCCAGTCCTACGTTACGTTAATACCACCAACACCTGGCCGAGTGTTTTTACCGGGTAAAACAGGGTTACTTCCCGTGGGGAAGTCGGAGTCTTTGGCGTTTTCGCAAGTAATTCCTCCACCAAGCGAATGTACCTTAGGGCTGGTTGTAACACAGCCTGGCCCCTCATGTCAAGTGGAGGGTGAAGACCTCCAGGAACACGCGATGGAACCCATAACTCAACCGGAAGAGGAGCCGGGTGGTGGGGGTCAGGTTGCCCGTCTACCTCTCCTGGTTGGTCTGGGACCTTGTTATGGACGCCACGAAGAGGAGGATACGTGTCTTACTGACCAAGAGGGACGACGGACATCGGCTCAAGCGGAAGTTGTTAAGACAGGTAAGACGATGGTTCGTC
>BLSH010500316.1:387099-397723 GCA_018402905.1 Glandirana rugosa | reverse complement strand
CAGTGCCCACCTTGCCTGTCGAGGTTTCAACCTCTTAGCTGTCCGCAGATATTCAAGGTTTTTATGGTCAGTAAAAACCAATACCGGGTGAGCTGCTCCTTCCAGGAGGTACCGCCATTCCTCCAAAGCCGACTTGATGGCCAGCAATTCCCTATCACCGACATCATAGTTCCTTTCCGGTGGAGATAACATTCTGGAAAAGAAGGCAGTGGGGTGAAGTAAGGCCTTGGGGCCCTGTCTCTGTGAGACAACGGCTCCCACTGCTGTTTCAGAGGCGTCTACCTCCAGGATGTATGGTAGAGCAGGATCGGGGTGTTTGAGGATAGGAGCGGATGTAAACAGCTTCTTGAGCTGGGAGAAGGCGTCTTGGGCCTCAGGAGTCCAGCGGAACCGTGAGTCTTTCTTCGTGAGTTGGGTTATTGGGGCGATGACTGCAGAAAACCCCTTGATGAATTTCCGATAGAAATTTGCGATCCCCACAAATCGCTGGACTCCCTTCCTATCAACTGGGATGGGCCACTCCAGGATGGCCGAGACCTTCTGAGGGTCCATGGTAATTCCTGCCGTAGAAAGATGGAACCCCAGGAATGAGATACTGGCACATTCGAAGGCACATTTTTCTGCCTTGGCGTAAAGGCCATGTAGCCGGAGACGGGCAAGCACACTCTTCACATGCCTACGATGTTCTTCCAGAGAGGGCGAGAAGATTAGGATATTGTCCAGGTAAACGACTAGGAACTGGTCCAGAAAGTCCCGGAAGATGTCGTTCACCAGGTGCTGGAAGGTCGCTGGGGCGTTGCACAACCCGAAGGGCATGACTAGGTATTCGTAATGTCCGAACCGCGTCCGGAAGGCGGTCTTCCACTCGTCCCCTTTGCGAATGCGGATGAGGTTGTAAGCCCCACGTAAATCCAGCTTGGTGAAGACAGTTGCGGTACCTAACCTCTGGAACAGCTCTGGAACCAGGGGTAACGGATACCGGTTCTTGATAGTGACCCGGTTGAGCTCACGATAGTCAATACAGGGGCGGAGGGAATCTCTACGAAGAAGATTCCGGCTCCGGCTGGTGACGTAGATGGCCGAATGAAGCCCTTCTTCAAATTTTCGTCCAGATAGGTCTTTAGGGTGGCCAATTCCTTAACAGATGCCTGGAGCCCCCACAGTAGAAGCACAGATTCAGGGCTATGCGTCTCCCGCGTTCATCAGGAGTACGAGGCGGGTATGGAAGCCCGGTTTGCATGGGTTCCGGTGAGGAGGCAGCTGGGCTTAGGGCTGGGTGGCCAGAGAGTCCGGATGATGTCCTGGTCGGATGGCCCGGTCCGGCGGATCTCTCGGCCGCGCGTTCCCGCAAACGGCGATCAATCTGAATAGCCAGATTGACCAGGGCATCGAGGGTGTGCGGGACCCCGATGCGAGCCAGCTCATCCTTGAGAGACTCCGAGAGACCCAGCCGGAATTGATAACAGAGGGCCGCCTCATTCCAGGCAGTGTCCGCACTCCACCGCCGGAACTCAGATACATATTCCTCCGCAGGGCGTTGGCCCTGCTGCAGGGCATGGAGGGCTGTCTCCGCTGTGGAAATCAGATGGGGATCTTCATACTGCTGGGCCATTGCCTGGAAGAACTGTTCCACACTAGCGGTCTCCGGGGCTTTCTGCTCCAGGAGGCGGTGAGCCCAGACTTGTGGACCTTCCTGAAGGAGCGAGACCACAAACCCCACTTTAATGACTTCCTGTGAGAACGTCCGGGGTTGGAGAGCAAAGTACAGGTCACAAGAGGTGCGGAAGGCCCGGAATTTTCTGCTGTTTCCAGAAAAACTTTCAGGCATAGGCACCTTGGGCTCACTTGGCAAAGTGACCACTGTGCGAGTGTCCAGAGAGCCCAACCCGGTGGGTGCTGAGGTAATGAGTCCCCGAACTCTCTCTTCCAGACAGGTGTAGTCATCCTGGAGGGTCTGGATGGCTCGAGTGAGTCCAGCAAGGTGCACGCACAGCTCGTCCACGGGAGAGGTCCCCTGCGCAGACTCAGGCATGGCTGTTCGTTGCTGTCACGTACCTGGAGGATGAGTCTGACTTCTGCAGGGGTAACCTCTCTTGCGGCCCTGGTTCGAGAACCCCTAATAGAGCAAACAGGGAGTTCAGGAGCGCAGAGGGGCACGAGGGTTGGACAGGAACACTTGGTGATGCGTGTAGGTCCACTGGGACTCGTGCAAGACAGAAGAGTGGTCGTACAGTCCGGGTCGGCAACAGGCAGGCTGGGAAGGACAAAAGGAGCAGGCAGGCGGATGGTCGGGTACAGGCAGAGTTCGTTAACAGGCTGACAGCAGAAGTGCAGAGGGATCAGGCAATCGGATGGTCGTAGGCAAGCCAAGGGTCGGTTCAGGTGGAGTTCAGACAAGGTCGGGCAAGCCGGGTCACAGGAACAGGAGACAGAAACGGATAACAGGCACACGTTGCTCAGGAAGGACGGGTACACGTTATAGAACGAACAGCACTTGCTACAGGAAGCAGGAAGTTTAAATAGAGCTGCTGCTCCATGAGTTAGAGGAAAGAACAACCAAGTGCTATTAACCCTCAACACAGTCTTCTAACAGTTGCTTTTTGTGCTGCAAGGCAGCACTTCCTGGTTTCTGCTCTAGGCTGGGCCTCACTGCCTCCTGGGATGGTACGTCAAGCCTTCACAGGAGGCCACGTGTTACTAGGCTACAACTTTGGAGTGCATGTGCACAGATGCCATGTGGTGCTTACGCATATAGGCCGAGCAAAAGCATATACGCAACACTTTTGTGTTTGCCCCTATTTATCATGAGCTGAACTCAAAGATCTACGATTTTCTATTTACACAAAAGGCCTATTTCTCTCAAATATTGTTCACAAATCTGTCTAAATCTGTGTTAGTGAGCACTTCTGCTTTGCCAAGATAATCCATCCACCTCCCAGGTGTGGCATATCAAGATGCTGATTAGACAGCATGATTATTGCACAGGTGTGCCTTAGGCTGGCCGCAATAAAAGGCCACTCTAAAATGTGCAGTTTAATTGTATTGGGGGGGTCCGGGGGGGTCTGAAAACCAGTCAGTATCTGGTGTGACCACCATTTGCCTCATGCAATGCAGCACATCTCCTTCACATAGAGTTGATCAGGTTGTTGATTGTGGCCTGTGAAATGTTGGTCCATTCCTCTTCAATGGCTGTGCAAAGTTGCTGGATATTGGCAGGAATTGGAACACGCTGCGGTATACGCAGATTCAGAGCATCCCGAACATGCTCAATGGGTGACATGTCCAGTGAGTTTGCTGGCCATGCAAGAACTGGGATGTTTTCAGCTTCCAGGAATTGTGTACAGATTTGTGAAACATGGGGCCATGCACTATCATGCTGCAACATGAGGTGATGGTCGTGGATGAATGGCACAACAAAGGGCCTCAGGATCTCCTCATGGTATCTCTGTGCATTCAAAACACCATCAATAAAATGCACCTGTGTTCGTTGTCCATAGCATACGCCTGCCCATACCATAACCCCACCGCCACCATGGGCCACTTCATCCATAACATTGACATCAGCAAACCGCTCACCCACATGACGCCATCTGCCCTGTACAGTGAAAAGCGGAATTCATCCCCGAAGAGAACACCTCTCCAAAGTGCCAGACACCATCGAATGTGAGCATTTGCCAACTCAAGTCGGTTACGACAATGAACTGCAGTCAGGTCGAGACCCCAATGAGGAAGACGAGCATGCAGATGAACTTTGCTGAGACAGTTTATGACAGTTTGTGCAGAAATTCTTTGCTTATGTAAACCCTTTGTTGCAGCAGCTGTCCGGGTGGCTGGTCTCAGACGATTTTGGAGGTGAAGATGCTGGATGTGGATATCCTGGGCTGGTGTGGTTACACGTGGTCTGCGGTTGTGAGGCCGGTTGGATGTACTGCCAAATTCTCTGAAACGCCTTTGGAGATGGCTTATGGTAGAGAAATGAACATTCAATTCAAGGGCAACAACTCTGGTGGACATTCTTGCAGTCAGCATGCCAATTGCACGCTCCCTCAAAACTTGCGACATCTGTGGCATTGTGCCGTGTGATAAAACTGCACATTTTAGAGTGGCCTTTTATTGTGGCCAGCCTAAGGCACACCTGTGCAATATTTATGTTGTCTAATCAGCATCTTAGTATGCCACACCTGTGAGGTGGATGGATTATCTCTACTTTTATCCTTTCACTCCAGCACTGCTCTCTTTACCTGCTGGAGTGCTGAAGACGCACTGTGTGAGAGCTAGGTCAATCTAGTCTGAACTTACACTGGGTTCACCTGCCCCCACATGACTGCGCCAGATGCCTGAACTTGCAATCTTCAAGCACCAGCACTATCACATGGTAGAAGGGAATTGAGTCAGTTTCCCCACTATACCTGAAATTACTGCCACTTCACTTCTCCAGGGTTAATGGTGTGGTGGGGGAGTGAAAAAAGTCACTTTAAGCAATATGTGTGCCTGGCTTGAAAGTGGAACTAAAGGCACAAATACGCACCTATACTAAGGGTTTGACATCCACGAGGTCCCTCGCTGGCACCGGCGTCTTCTGCCCGGCTTCTTCTGAGTGCCGATTTTCAACCATCTTGATTGCCCATTGCAGGATGAGGCTGGGTTCACACTTGTCCGACAAACGGACTGACATTGTGAGCACAAGTCGCATTAAGTCACAAAATCAATGTTTCCCTATGAGAGCCATCTTAACTGGTCCGACACAAGTTGATCCGACTGGTCCGACTTTGGTCCTACTTTAGCCCATTGAATATCATTGAAGTAGGATCAAAGTCGGATCCTTGTTCTAACAATCCGACTTGTGACATCCGACTTGGTGATAACAGCAGCAGTAAAAGGAATTTATCTCACACTGGGATTGTTTTGATTGGTCAAAGGACAAGTCACTATCTCAAAGTTGGAGCAAAATCTTATCTTGTTCATTCAAGTCAGATGGAAGTAGGACCAAAGTAGGCCAGAAGTAGGACCAATGTTGCAGGGCAAAGTAGGATCAAAAGTCTGACCGTTTTTGTGTCGGATAGTGTGAACCCAGCCTGACATCCTTCCTGTGCATGCTTGGGAGTCATTCATTCCAGCAAGCTGGCACTGTGCATGCCCAGCTCCATCTACATTCTGGGAGGATCTCTTTCAGGCAGGTAAGTGTACTTTATTGCACAAGAGACATTGCATGTCTCTTGTACAATAAGAAGCCTGCCTGTTGGCAATTTTTTTATTTTTTGCTTTCCCTTTTACTAGGTGAATCTGTCTCTTTGTCCTGCATAGAAAAAACACAAGTACACTTTAATAAGAAAAGAAAGACACTTAGGCCCCTTTCAAACAGGAACCATCCAGTATGATCCGTGATCCCCTGCTAAACTGTAAAAGAAAGGCATGGATGTTTTTTCTGCTTTTACCAGCTGAAGCTTTATAGACCCATGTTGGATCTATGGGTGGCCAAATGAAAACAATGGACTTGTGTCTGTTTACTTTAGACTACCTTCGGTTCCATCATGTTTAGGTCCATAAAACAGGAACATGAAACAGGCGCAGACTTTTTTCCAATTTTTCTGGACCCGGACAGACTTGGAGGTAATCAGATATACAGTAAATGGAAACATATAGAATATAGACTTGCATGAAGCTTCCAGTCAGGTCTGTGACCCCTATGGGGAGATTTGTCCTTCACTTCCTGTCCCTGTGACACCAGGATAAGAAATGGGAACAGCTGTTGTTAACAGGACAATGCAAGGCACAGACAGCATTCAAAAACCTGGTCCAACATTCTAACTCTTTGTCAGTGTAGTAAAGATGGGTTTTTGTTTTTTGTTTGTGTACATTAGATATTGGTTGATTGATTAAGTACAGGAATAGTAATAATGCCAAATTTGACAAAACCCACCGACCTCTCTGCAGTCTTTGAGCTTCACCAATCTTCTTTCACCCAATTGGATAAAATGGCGCAGACCAGGTACAGGCAGGAAAGGCATCCACTTTGGCCACTTCTGTGGGGTGGGGAGGCTGCTGAAGTAGTTTACAGCTCATGGTAGGGTGGGTGGGGGTTTGCACATTGGTCTTTTTGACTTGGTTGCTCAAGGACCTTGTCTTGCCACTGACAAATACGCTAAAGCTACCATGGCTCTGGAACACATACAGGGGTCAGACAATATTATGGAAACAACTATGGTAGAAAAATGAAATCGTTCCCTAATATGGCATTGTACCACCTTTGGTATCCGAGATAGCCTGAATTCTCCTGGGAATTGACAAGTATAAGTCTTGGATGGTGGATAATGGAATCTGATCCCACTCTTCATCCAAAAATCCGGGTCACAATCCTGCACAATGTCCTTTTGTCTCTTTCGGTCAGTTGATCATGTGAACTGCGCTTATGTTTATCAGATGTTTTCCAAGAAACTGTATATGCCATCATAACCTATGATACTGTACCTCATGAACCCGCAAATAAATTGCCAACTTCAGTCACAGAATCGCCAGCTAAGCTAGCACTAATAATTTGCCCCCTTTGAAGCTCAGTAAGCTCTGACATGACTCCGTATCTTCAGCAGCGCACGCAGTGAATAATGAAAGTGAGGCTTCCCATCTGTTAGCTAGGTGTCTCCTTACACAGCAGAAGCAAAAGAATGTTACATCACTTCTGATTTCAATGTGAAACATGTCATCACTTTTACACCTGCAAATCATGTAGTGTTTCCATATTTTTGTCCAACCCCTCTATATGTCTGCTACTTTCCATACTAAAAGTTCTTCCAGAGTCAGGAAACAATAAAGAATTGATGCATAGTCTGATTTATGTTTATTATTCCTCCCTTGATTGCACTCTATCTATAGTGGTGGGGAACTTTCTTGATATAGGGGGCTTCAACTGTTACCCCAGACATCACCAAAGGGCCACATGCTGACCCTGGGCCACAGGTTGGGTGCCAGGGGACTACCCACCACATGTTACAGTCTAAACGCACAATCTTTGTTCCATCTCCTTTAGGTTTTCCAGTACTTTGTCATATGTAAACACTCCTACATTATCCATTCAATTTTATCCAAGACTCTTTCCTGGTTCTCCTCCTACCTATCCCAGCCTTTGCTCCATTTTGCCTACCAGCTATATCTCCTCCTCACCACTTTCTCTATCTATAGAGGTTCCCAAAATTCTGTCCTCCGACTCCCTCGGTCACTTGATAAACTACCCCGAGTTTCAATACATCATTGTGCTGATGACACCCAAATCTATCTCTCTGCTCCTCATCTCATTCATTCAATCTCCTCGCATTACTGATATATCAGTATGGATGTCACACTACTTCCTCAAACTCAATCTTTCTAAAACTAAGCTCATAATATTCTTCTGCCCCTGCCATCCTCCCTTTTCCTCATGCCAGGATGCTAGGTGAAATTGGCACTGGTTGGCAACACTGATGGCCACTGTTGGGGCTGCGCTGATGATAAGGACACTAGTCAGGTCACAGCATGAGGAGAGAAATGCCTATAACCGACAGTGTGTTTACATTGTGATCAGCTGTTATTGACCACAGCTGATCATATGATAAAGGGCCACTGTGATTGGCTCTTTATCCCGATCTATGATCAGTTGTGTCCAAAGGACACAATGTGATTTGTGTGAACAGTTTGTGTTTTGTGTTCCAACAGCGCTTGCACTCTCTGTTAAATTGTTACAAAACTTACTGTGTATAAGTGGTTACATAAATAAAATGAAATTCACATACAAGTTCACATCGCTCAAATAAATGCCATAAATAAATATATAAATATAGAAATAAATACATTTATATAAATAAAGTCCAGATAAAGTGCTGTGCTCTGTGCCAAACGATTATCTGATGTGCAATCAGTGGTATACAGTGTGAAGGTGCTGTTTCAGTTCCAGTCTATCAATGCTTTAAAATTCTTGTGTGTGGAACAATTCTTTATGCTTTAAAGTGCTCGTGCTGCATTGGGGTGCTGAGTGATGAAAGAATAATGACTCAGGGTGTTGTGCCCTGCTTACCAGAATCCTTTGACCCTCCAACCATACGGTGTGGAGGAGTCAAACCGCGCTTTAGGTCTACAATCCGACCTTAGGATATGGTTGTCCTCTGCTTTCTCTCGCTCTCCTCCGCGGTCAATATTACATGCGTGGGTATAAAAAGGAATAACTCATTGTATATCTCTTTTAAAAGATTTATTTGGCCAAAACTTTTCACAGTGCAAACATCATTGTAACACACATTTGCCAGTATCTGTGAAGTGCTCTAAAGGTTGTGCTCGCGGTTAGTGCTATTTGCACTTCCTGCTTACAGACCTGCTGAGCGTGGCCTCTCTCACTGTGTAATCACCTAGGACACAATGATCACAGACCCTGGCGGATGCGCACCGCTGTGGCGGGGTGTGTGGATTTGGGACGACGTCCATAGACACCCTCTCAGAACTAGACCACCACGTTGTAGGCATTATTTGTCTACAGAGCAGTCAGCAAGTGGTAATGTGGCACCGTAAGTTTGCTGCTGAATGTTTTAAGAGTATAAGGTGTTCACATACAAGGCACTTAAATGGTAAGTTCAACTTTTCATGAAAAATAAAAAGGGAAATGAACTCCAAATATCCTGAACACCCCTCAGGTCTGCTGCTGCACATTACTCCCCCTGCTGCTGAAGTAGTGGCCCATACATCAAACACTACAATATACACAGTGAGTATCCATCATAATGCTAGCAATGGTCAGCACTCATTGGACAACATGATCATGTGACTGTGCTGAGCACATTTTTCTTGTTGGATGTCTTATCAGAAGCCTCAGACTCCCTTCTCTTTGGTCAGCACGGCCGTGGCTGTACTGATTAAGAAGTGCTTGCAATCACAAGCATTATGACGGATACTCACTCCAGGGCTGTGTATTGCGGTGTACAGAGCGGTACACAAGCAGCATCACAGCCGCTATGTGCAGCGGGGTCCAAATGATGGGTTTTCTTTTCTAAACATACCCTCCAGCCTGCATACCTGAGTAAAGGGCAGATGGATTCTCAAAAGTAAATGCTACTTGAATCATCTGCCCTTACTCAGGGTGGCTGTAGCTAGAAATGCTCGGGTGTGATTTTCAAAGTGATTTCTCAACAAAATAAAGCATTGAAACCTACTGATCCCTGTCACTGGGATCAGTTAGATCTGTTATGTCCCGACCAGCCCATCCCCCACACATTTAGAACACACGCAGGGAACACAGTTAACTCAAATTTTGTTTGGGTACAACTTTGCACGACCGCGCAATTGTCACTCTATATGCGACAGCACTGAAAGCCGAAAATTGGTCTGGGCAGGAGGGGGGTTTAAGTGCCCAGTAAGCAAGTGGTTAAATAAGATTGGTATTTATATAACAAGAGGTGAAAATACAGTGGTACAAAAAACAGTGCCCAGTAAGCAAGTGGTTAAATAAGATTGGTATTTATATAACAAGAGGTGAAAATACAGTGGTACAAAAAACACAGCAGACATCCATTGTCAACAGACTGACTGTATGCTGGATTGCCTGCACAGGTACATTGTAAACGCAGCAGATAGAAGAGCTTACAGTCTAAGGTTCCTATCTCACATACATACACATACCAGGGCCAATTTGGAAAGGAGCCAATTTACCTACCAGCATTTTATTGGCATGTAGGAGGAAACCATAGTAGCTAGAGGAGACCCATATAAACACGGGGAGTACATGCAGGCTCCATGCAGATAGTGTCCTCATTGGGATTTGAACTGGGGACTCCAATGCTGCAAGGAAATAGCGCTAACTACTAAGCCATTGTGCTGCCAATGAAAATAAGAGGATGAACATTTATAGAGAGGAACAGGAGTGAGGGGTGATGTTGGGGGAGAATGTAGGAATTGGTCAGGGTGCTAAGGCCTTCAGGTATACAGCAAGAGAGCAGACTTTTGTCTTATTGTTATAGGATACCCAATAACAAAAATGTTGGCATGCTGATATCAGTAACGGACCTAACTTGTTCCTGAGATTTACTTACAGAGGGGGTATATTTATGGGTTAGATCGACCGCAGTACATATTTTGCTGTGCTCACATAGAGAATCCAGGGAACTTTGAAGAACATCTCTGGGGAAAGTAATGGTCCTCTATTGTAGTGGGACTGTGTTACGTACCTGACGGTGGAGTCTGTCTTGTGCAGGGAACAACCGCTCTTGCGCACCCGATTCAAGGACCCCTGGTAGTGTAGACAGAGGCCCGAGAGTGCGGGAGGGTGATGTTATCTCCTGGTAATGAAAGGGGTCTCTACAAGAAGTTTCAAGGGACCTAAGAGATACACTCGTGTCGTTTTATACATGACGCCAGCTAGATTGGGTATTTATATGGGGGAGACATTCATTTAGAGTCCTTGTTCAATCCAGGCAATGACTATAGTCGTACGGTTGTAAAAACAATAACCCATAGGATATTGTTATTCTGTTTTCAGACGAGAGAACGACATATGGACTTCCGGAATCGTGGGACTGGTTAAGGATGTAAGAGGGGGTTGTAGTGGGGAGTGAGGACAAGGAGAGATATTTACAAGTAGGAGAATAAAAGTAACCGTCGTGTTACCGAA
>BLSH010500316.1:359174-370146 GCA_018402905.1 Glandirana rugosa | reverse complement strand
AACCCCCCCCCCCCTCCCCCCCTTCCATTCCATCTCCTCTACCCCTCTCATTACTCTTTCTACTACCTACACCCCTTTCGCTACCCCATCCCCCATTCCAGCAAGGACTACAGGTCCCTCCGTATTTAAAAATAAGGATGTATCCGTGATTTGTACAGGTCGTACCCATTACCGTTAAATTTCTTGAGGCGGGTTCTCCAACTTTATGTTAAAAGTGGTTATAATACTGTGGCCTTAGGAACCCACTTTTGTACTTTGTCATTATGGACTGTACTAATGCGGGCTGTGATGTTACAACTCTCCTTGAAACATTGTTGTTGTATAAACTGTCAGATACTGTCTATAAATAAAGAATTTGAAAAAAAAAAATCGAGGAACAGAAAAGAGAAATCGTTGGCCCTAATCCTCACCCCTGTGTGCTAAGGGTGCTGACATTAAAAAAGCAAGCTCTGGAGGGGAGAGTCCTGGAAGCGTCCTGTGGTGTAGTGCTGTGGGGGGACAGATTCACAAATTACTGCTGTCTTAGGGGCAAGAGAACCTCTGTAATGACCAAAATAGAAGAGATGCACAGCGCCTCTAAGTGTAGCCGTTTATATAATTTTATTAAAAGCGCAATAAAATACCCAGTCCAGGGGTGCTGTTATGAGCAAGACATCCCTCCTACACCATCCAGAGCAGCGAGGCATCTTCTCCACACCTAAGTCCGCAGTGACTCACACTGCAACGCCTGCAGATACTACTTGTTTGTGAGTAGATTTTATTGTGCTTTTAATAAAATGTTATAAATGGATACACTTAGAGGCACTGTGCATCTCTTCTCTTTTGAAAAAAAAAAATCGCAGATCGCCGCCATTACTAGTAAAAAAAAAAATTGTAAAAATGCTAGAAATTAATTCTCACGGTTTGTAAACGTGGCAACTTTTGCGCAAACCAATCAATAAATGCAGATTGCGATTTTTTTTTACCAAAAATATGAGGAAGAATATAAATTGGCCAAAACCGATGAATAAATTTGTTTTTTTATATATTTTTTTGGATATGTATTTTGGCAAAAAGTAAGAAAAATAATTTTTTTTGCAAAATTGTCGCTCTCTATTTGTCTATAGCGGTGATCAGAAATGACGCAGAGGTGATCAAATTCCACCAAAAGAAAGCTCTATTTGTGGGGAAAAAAAGGACGCAAATTTTGTTTGGGTACAACTTCGCATAACCGCGCAATTGTCAGTTAAAACTACGCAGTGCCAAATCGCAAAACGCGCTCTGGTCCTAAGGTGGGAAGTCCTTCCTGTCCTTAAGTGGTTAAATGCCCCGAATAAAAAAAAACCTGTAAGGCAAATGCATCCGCACCGCCTCCCGGTCACCGCTGAGGGAGCCGACATGTTCCCTTTGCGTTTCTTCTGGGTTTGGCACTGTGAGTGACCGGAGCCACAATGACGACACAGGAGTCCCCCGTTCCAGAAAGGTCCGGCACCATCCGCCGGACCTTAAGAGCACATGTACCGCTGACGTCAGCGGCTGCATGCAAGGTGAATATCTCCTGAACTTTACAGGTTTAGGAGATATTCATTTTACCTACAGGTAAGCCTTATTATAGGCTTATCTGTAGGTGAAAATGTGCAAGCGGGGTATACAACCAATTTAATACTGGGGGTAATGTTTATTTGGTAAGCCCTACCTGCACAGAGTGAAGGATGTGAGATACAAAGGAGCTTCTGGGATCTGAGCACGCCAGCACTGCGTTCAATTAAGGGACTGTTTTTTCCCTTCCTGCCTGCTTTCTGATAATTCTTTGAGTGTATACCTCAATTGTGGGTTTGAGGAGTACTTTATAACCTCCCACAGTGGACTCCATTATATCTGAGCCATATTAGATGTTTGCACATTAGCAGATTAATGCGCTTTTCTGCATAAGTTGTTTTTTTTTTTGCACATTTCAGTTGCACTGTTTTTAAGCATTTGCACATCATTTTAAGGATTTATGTTATTTGATGTATGGAATAATCACACATTACCAACCTACTTGGAGTAACAAGTGTATACATAGTCAATTGTAATTTAGCACTGTTTGTGTTTGCACATTGAGCATATTTTGTACATCACACTTGTATATTAGCACCTTCTTGCGTCATTTGCAGTTTTGCACATTAAAGGATTGTGATTTCATAGTACTAAGATCATATATAATTGATGTAGTGTAATCGGTGGTAGGTTAGTGTGTCACTTTGCTTTTCGATAACGAATGGTTGCAAGTTGGGATCAAGCGGAAGCATAGTCGAGGAACAAGCCAAGGTCAGTAACAAGTGGTAGTGAAGATACAGATGGCAGCAGGAATGAAAGGAGCAAGATATTGGCTGCAAAGGAGCACAATAATCTGGTAGACAAGAGACATAGTTTAAATCAGGAGAACCCAGAACATGCATGGTGGGTGCCCCAGAGTAGCGGGGAAGATGACTGAATGTCTGTTAGCTTATCTCCCATTCCTGGTAAAACAGTTGTGCATTTTTTGTATTATTATTAAAATAACATGCATCTTATACTTGCCTTCATTGCACAGAGCAGCCCAGAACCTTCTTTTCTAGGGTCCTCTGCTGGTGGTCTTGGCTCCTCCTCTACTGGATTTCCAGGCTCTGTGTCCATCGGCAAACCCTGGACCAACATGGCAGGTTCTGCCGGTAGATGGGAGGGAGATAAGTGAAAATTCATATGCTGATCTTCTCCTTTTAGTGACATGAATGTGACACGTAAAAGGTCACTAATGGGTCCTGGTGTCACTTTCTTTAGAACTTTAGAAAAAAATGTAAAATAAAGTGTAAAAAATGTAAAGGTATGCCCTTATTGCTTCTGCCAGCTCGCTTACACATACCCAGAAAAAAATGTTCTCTCCTTGATGCTCACCTTCACCATTTTTCCAGGTTTAGTTTGCCCATCAGTGAAACCAGAACCTACATGGTGGATGTCACCGGGTAGAGGCAAAGAAGATCAGGAAATGTCTGTTTGGTTATCTCTCTTTCCTGTTAAAGTGGTTGTAAAGTCTTGTTTGTTGGGGTCCTTCGCTAACATTCTTGGCTTCTCCACCTCTCCACCACCAGTTTTCCAGGCATCACGCCTAACAGTAATCCAGGTACCAGCATGGTGGGTGCTGCCAGGTAGATGGGAAGGAGAGCAGCGAACGTCCATTCACTGATCCCTCCTACTTGTGACATGTAAAAGTCACTTCCAGGTCCTGGTGTCTCTTTCTGCAGCTGGAATAGCGGAAAAAACAAATTGAGTGCAATCTGGATTGCAAGTGAGACATCCATGGTCTTTTATACCTCTGATGTCCCATTAAAGAGAATTGGTCACAAAAAATGCATCACATAGGGGTCCTTTTGTCCACTCTGATGGAAAAAAATGCATCACATAGTGGTCCTTTTGTCCACTCTGATGGAAAAAAAGTTTAGTAAAAAAAGCGTAAATAAAGTTACATCCAAGAACTTTCACTGGGCTGCTTCCACATGCCCTGGTAGCTGCTGGTCCCTCCGTGCATGAGCTCTTCCCACTTTTTTCTGGGCTTTGTGTGTCTGTTGGTGAAGCCAGGCCTTGTATGGTGTGTGCCATGTAGAGGGCGGGGAGATTGCCAAACGTCTGTTTGCTGATCTCCCTTTCCTGTTAATGAACTGGAAAATGTCACTTCTGGGTCCTGGTGTCACCTTCCCCAGCAAGTATGACAGGGGAAGAAATAAGTGAATTCTGCACTCTGTTGGTTTTATTGGAGGGTAGGTGAGACATCAGGGATGCAATTATATTGCACAGAGCGGCCCTGAACCTCCTCTTCTGGGATCCCTTGCCAGCAATCTTGGCTCCTCATCCAATGGATTTCCATGCTCCATGCCCATCCAGGAACCCAGGACCAACATGGCAGGTACTGTCAGGTAAATGGGAGGGAAATCAACAAATGTCCGTTTGTTGATCTCAACTTCCTGTTAATGACCTGGAAGTGACATGTAAGACATCACTTCTAGGTCCCGGTGTCACTTTCTGCAGCCAATATAGCTGGGGAAGAATTGAATGGAGTGTGATCTGCACTTTCTTAGTTTCATCGAAGGGCAGATGGAACATCAGGGGTCTTTTAGACCCTGATATCTCCTTAAAGAGAATCCGTCAGCAAAATGCATCAAGTAGGGGACTTTTTGTCCCTATGTGAGTAAAAAAAATTAGAATAAAAATAGAAAAAGTGCAAAATATTAAAGTTGCACTCTTCCGCTGGATCGCCACCACATACTCCAAAAAATGCTCCCCACATGCGCACATAGAACCCACAAACCCCCTGTTCTGTGGTCCCTGCCGGCTATCGTGGCTCCTCCTCATCCAGATTTCCAGTGCTGGAACCAGCATGGCGGATGCTACGGGTAGACGGGAGGGAGATCAGGGAATGTCTTTTTTGCTGATCTCCCCTTCCTGTTATTGACCCAGGAGCGACATGTAAAACACCACTTAATCCCCTGAGGTCTCATTAAAGAGAACCTGTCATCAAGAATTCATCACATAGGGTACTTTTTGTCACCATGTGATGGAAAAATAAAAAGTTTAAAAAGTAAAACGTAACAAAGTGTAAAAAATTAAAGTTATGTCCAAGCTCTTCTGCCAGACCGCTTCCACTTACCCTGGAAAATGCCGCCCCTCCCCCCCCCCATGCTCTGTAACCATATTTACTGGGCTTTGTGTGCCAATTGGTGAACCCAGAACCTGAATGGTGGGTTCCATTGGGTAAAAGGCAAGAGGATCTGCAAACAGTTGCATATCTCCCTTTCCTGTTAAATGTTTGTAAAGTCTTTTTGTTTATTACAATAACAAACATGTTATATGTACCTTTTCTGTGCAGTGGTATTGCACAGAGTAGCCCCAAAGTTCCTCTTCTGATATCTCCCACTGGCGATCTTGGCTCCTCCTCCACTGGATTTCCAGGTTCTGCGCCAATCGGCCAACCTAGGTCCAGCATGACAGGGGTCCACCATGCTGGTAAAGTGTTCCATGTACTCAACATGCCTCTCAGCAAATACCTACTGTCCAAAAAAGGCGTAATTTGGGGGGTGTTTTAACTGGCCTAGCATTTTATGCCCAGCATTAGGAGCTTCCACCACACATTCACCCACTCTTCTAAAGTTGGGCATACATGTAATGTTCTTTTTTTTCATGCAGTCTGTGGGCTGCAAAAAAAAAAAGAACCTAACAGATTCCTGCAAAGCAAAGCGCAGCCCTGAACCCCCTCTTCTGGGGTCCCCCGACAGTGATCTTGGCTCCTCCTCCTCCTGATTTCCAGGCCTGGGAGCAGCATGGTGGGTGCCGTTGGGTAGATGGGAGGGAGATTAATGAACTTCTCTTTGCTTATCTCCACTTCCTGTTAGTGACTCAGAAGCGACATATAAAATGTCACTTTCCCCTGCAATTATGGCTAGAGAAAAAATGAATGTAGTGCAATCTGCACTCTGGTAATTGCTTCTGCTGGATCGCTTCCACATAACAGAGGAAATGCCACTCCCCCTCACCTTTTTCCAGGTGAACCCAGAGTCTGTATGGTGGGTGCCACTGGGTAGAGGGGAGGAATTTTAGCAAACGTCTGTTTACTTATCTCCTTTTGCTGTTAAAGCATTTTTAATGTCTGTTTGTTTTATAAATAATATAACAAGGATGTTATACCCCAGATAGCAAGGATAAGTGTTGAATTATAAGTCCCGGTTCACACTGGTGCGATGCTAGAACCCTGAGAATCCACTGCGGATTCCCGCATCGCACCGACTCACACGGCCGTTCACACTGCCATATGCGAACTGAGGGGAGTGTCAATACAATGTTAACGACACCCCCATTTCAGCTCACAGATCGTACTGCGAACTGACAGTTCAGACATGAATCGGATCACATAGGTGTGAACAACCCATGCAATCCGATTCTGGTTTGACGCAAAAAATGGTCCTGTGTGAGTTTGGTTCAAATGTGATGCGACTTCAGCCATATCGCATCGCACAGACATTGCATGTGATGTGAACAGCAATGCACTGCAAATCACATGCGATGTCTGCCATCGCATTAGTGTGAACCGGCACTAAGTCTGTTAACTTGCTGCGCATTTACACTGGCAAGTTGTACACTTGCAGAGCACTCAAAGCACAAGTTCTAGTTGACACTTTTCCAATTCATAGCAAATTTGTATGGAAAGTCTCTAGCAGTGGTGTGCCCTCCCCTTCCCCCTCACCCCCATGCGCATCGATGCCATGCCTCCCGTGCTGAGTGCATGATGTCACTACTGTGGCGTCAACACGTCGATGTGGAGGTTTCCACCGGCGTTCAACACACGAGGGTGCCAAACATCTGAACAGCATCAGCCGCCTGGGTGTTGACGCATCACCTTGTGTAGAACGCCAGCATGACGTTGGGAGGCACCTGGGCTAATGATGTGGGGGTATTTATACCCTCCCCTCAAAGACTACTCTTCACTGCCCATTTTTTATGGGATCATTAGGCATTACACTTTGGACCATGACACACCATGCAGGTTAAAAGGTAATGGTACTGGTGGTTACCTGGTCTATTGACTAAGTTCCCCTATATTATATTCTTTCCCCCTTTTCATCTTTTCTACATACAGTTGGGACTCACCTTATCGACCTCCTATTGGAGTTATCTCTATATAGCTTGACTCTTTCTATCTCACCCTCCACCTCCCATTGTGTGTAGTCGGGGCGTAACTACAGGAGTTGCAATTGTAACCGGCCCCATGCTCCAGGGGGCCCGTGTGCCTCCCTTGTACACCTGGATAGGAGGGATGGCGGGGGAGTTATTTAGAGGAACCAATCTCCCCCATTTTCCTCCTATGCAGGAGATTGGTTCCTCTATATGCTGCCCCCGCCACCCCTCCTATCCAGTTTACTTGTCTTTTGCTGTTCCCAGGGTCTTGTGTGTTTCCCTGGTCCCCCCCCCCCTGCCCTTTCACTCAATCGTTCAATTGAGGTCTGGTGGCCAATTTTTGGTATCCCCTACATGGTTCCTTTGATTTCTGTAGTGTGTGTGACTATGTGATGCATGTGGTCGTATGCGGATGACAGGCGTCTAGATGGTTTTTATTAGACAACGTTGTCTTGTTGGTGATGTGGTGGTGGAGTCTGTGTCTTTGACTATATCCTGTCCTTTGATTAGCAACTTTCAATAAATGTATAATATTTTAATTGACTCTTTGTATACAATTATTAGGTACTATATCCCAGTGACTCATTCACAGTGGCACTTTGAACATTACCTTCTGAGTAATTCTTGTTTTTTATGCTCATCCCACTGTGTCCCTCTCTGTCCTCCTCCCACCGGGTCCCTCTGTCCTCCTCCCATGACATCCCTCTCTGTCCTCCTCCCATGGCGTCCCTCTCTGTCCTCTTCCCACAGCTTCCCTCTCTGTCCTCCTCCTATGGTGTCACTCTGTCCTCCTCCTATGGTGTCACACTGTCCTCCTCCCACGGCGCCCCTCTGTCCTCCTCCCACGGCGCCCCTCTGTCCTCATCCCACAGCATCCCTCTCTCCTATTCCCCACTTTGTCCCTCTCTGTCCTCCTGCCACGGCGTCCCTCTGTCCTCCTTTCACGGCGTCCCTCTGTGTCCTCCTGCCACGGCGTCCCTCTGTTAACAATAAAAACAGTAACAATAAAACATTAACTCAATAAAACAACAACTTTTTTGTGGAAGTAAAAGAAGTTTCCGGTAAGCCGCACACCTGTTTCAATGAAGCACAGGTGTGCGGCTTACCGGAAACTTCTTTTACTTCCACGCTGCATTTGCATACTCAGCCAGCACCCTCGGGACTACAAGGTAAATCCACTAGTGTGGTTTCCTCTGAGTGGTCTCCCCTCTCAAACTTTTTTTATTGCAATCTGTGCCAAAAAAGAGTAGAAAATATATGCCAAAGCATGGGGTGATCCGCCCTCTGACCACCCCAGCCCGCATGCTTTGCCATATACGCTCTTTTTTTTAACTGCAGTGGTGAAATCACCTCCTACATCACTGTAGTCACTGATTTATGTATTCTGAAAGCAAACCCTGTTGCTGTCAAAATAAACAGATCAGTGCGGCAGTTGAATTGGGTACCTGCAAAGCAAGCAATGGTTAACAATAAAACACAATAACAATTAAACATTACAGTATCCGCCCCTCCACTAGGACAAGTCCTTTCCACTCCCAAAGCACCCCAGCACATATCCTCTTGCCCCCTCCCCTAAATCAAAAGAGGCCACGTCCCTCTCTGTCCTCCTCCCACGGTGTCCCTCTCTGTCCTCCTCCCACGGCATCCCTCTGTCCTCCTCCCATGGTGTCTCTGTCCTCCTCCCATAGCATCCGTCTGTCTTCATCCCACCGCATCCCTCTGTTCTCATCCTATGGCTTCCCTCTGTTCTCATCCCACAGTGTCCCTCTGTCTTCCTCCCACTGTGTCCCTCTCTGCCATCCTCCCACGGTGTCCCTCTGTCTTCCTCCCACTGTGTCCCTCTCTGCCATCCTCCCACGGTGTCCCTCTGTCCTCCTCCCACAACGTCCCTCTGTTAACAATAAAACACAGTAACAATAAAACATTAACTTAATAAAACAACAACTTTTTATTGCAATCTGTGTGAAAATTAGTAAAAACTATATGCTGAAGCATAGGGGTGATCCACCCTCTGACCAACCCAGGCCCTATGCTTCGGCATATACGCTCTTGTTTTTAACTGTGGTGGTGAAATCACCTCCTACAGTGCTGTAGTCACTGATTTATGTAGTCTGAAAGCAAACCCTGTTGCTGTCAGAATAAACAGATCAGTGCTGCAGCTGAATGGCATACCTGTTACCAATAAAATAATAACAATTAAACACTACAGTATCACTAGCACAAGTCCTCTCCACTCCTAAAACACCCCCAGCACACATCCTCTTACCCCCCTCCCCAAATCAAAAATGCCAAGTCCCTCCCTGTCCTCCTCCCACGGCATCCCTCTCTGTTCTCCCCCTACAGCGTCCCTCTCTGTCCTTCTCCCATGGTGTCCCTCTCTGTCCTCCCACGGCGTCCCTCTCTGTCCTCCCATGGTATCCCTCTCTGTCCTCCCACGGCATCCCTCTGTAATCCTCCCACGGTGTCTCTCTGTCCTCCTCCCATGGTGTCCATCTGTCCTCATCCCATGGCATCCCTCTGTTCTAATCCGACGGCATCCCTCTGTCCTTATCCCATGGCATCCCTCTGTCCTCCTCCCACTGTGTCCCTCTCTGTCATCCTTCCACGGTGTCCCTCTGTCTTCATCCCACGACATCCCTCTGTTAACAATAAAACATTAACTCAATAAACATTTTTTTATTGCAATCTGTGCCAAAAAAGAGTACAAAATATATACCAAAGCATAGGGTGATCCACCCTCTGACCACCCCAGCCCCCATGCTTCGGCATATACGCTGGTTTTTTTTAACTACAGTGGTAAAATCACCTCTTACAGCGCTGTAGTCACTGATTTATGTATTCTGAAAGCAAACCCTGTTGCTGTCAGAATAAGCAGATTAGTTCTGCAGCTGAATGGTGTACCTGCAAAGCAAATAATGGTTACCAGTAAAAAAATAACAACATTACAGTATCCACCCCACTAGCACAACTCCTCTCCACTCCCAAAGCACCCCCAGCACATATCCTCTTAACCCCATCCCCCAAATCAAAAAATGCTGTGTCCCTCTCTGTCCTCCTCCCACATCATCCCTCTTTGTCCTTCTCCCATGGCGTCCCTCTCTGTCCTCTTCCCATGGCATCCCTCTCTGTCCTCCTCCCACGGTGTCCCCTCTGTCCTCCTCCCACGGCTTCCTCCCACTGTGTCCCTTTGTCCTCATCTCATGGCATCCCTCTGTCCTCCACCCATGGCATCCCTTCTGTCCCCCTCCCACAGCATCACACTCTGTCCTCCTCCCATGGCGTTGCTCTGTTCTCCTCCCAAGGCATCCCTGTCTGTCCTCCTCCCATGGCGTCCCTCTGTCCCCCTCTCACGGCGTCCCTCTGTCCCCCACCCACAGCAAATCTCTGTCCTCCTTCCACTGTGTCCCTCTGTCCTCCTCCCACAGCGTCCCTCTGTCCTCCTTCCACAGCATCCCTCTCTGCCCTCCTCCCACATCGTCCCTCTTTGTCCTCCTCCCACGATGTCCCTCTCTGTCCTCCTCCCAGGGCATCCCTCTCTGTCCTCCTCCCACAGTGTCCCTCTCTGTCCTCCACCTATGGCGTCCCTCTCTGTCCTCCTTCCACAGCGTCCCTCTCTGTCTTCCTCCCATGGTGTACCTCTCTGCCCTCCTTCCACGGCGTCCCTCTCTGTCCTCCTCCCACGGTGTCACTCTGTCCTTCTCCCGTGTTGTCCCTCTGTCATCCTCCCATGGTGTCCCTCTCTGTCCTCATCTCATGGCATCTCTCTGTCCTCCTCCCACGACGTCCCTCTGTCCTCCACCCATTGCATCCCTCTCTGTCCTCCTACCACAGCGTCACTCTCTTTCCTCCTCCCATGGCGCCGCTCTGTTCTCCTCCCAAGGCATCCCTCTCTGTCCTCCTCCCACAGTGTCCCTCTGTCCTCATCCTACGGCATCTCTCTCTGTCCTTCTCCCATGGCAGCTCTCTGTCCTCCCTTCGGTGATTAACAGTGTAACGTACGCGGGTCCGCACAGTAACACGTAGACACTCACGACCATACGCGGTGACGTGTAGACACGCGCGGATGAACGTGTCTGTGCGCGGACTTCACCGGTACAACCTTTAACCGTAACCCTTGTCAGGAAACAGGTAAAGGGACTGCTCCTGTATCTCCCTACGGCACCCTCCTCCTGTCTCTCGACGGTACCCTCTTCCTGTCTCTCTCTACGGCATCCTACTCCTGTCTCCCTGTGACACCCTCCTCCTGTCTCTCCCTACGGAACCCTCCTCTTGTCTCGCTGCGGTACCCTCCTCCTTTCTCTCACTGCGA
>BLSH010500316.1:320941-350236 GCA_018402905.1 Glandirana rugosa | reverse complement strand
TCGCTCAACTCTAGTCAGGAGTCTTTTATTAAAATGTAGCTAGAGTAATGCTTCATGTGAATCTATAAACTATTGATTTTGAAAGGATTTGACGGTATCCATTTTGTATGTTAGGGTTCCACTTTAAATATCTGTTAGTCTGGCTTGTTTCTGGCCTTATCTTGAGAGAATGTCTTATGCTCGGTTCTCATGAAAAAACTGAAGTCTAATCACACAATATATTGTATCAATATTATGTGGCTAATGTTCCCTTTGTATCTTCATAATGTACTAATGAATGTGTTTATTTGAGACAAGAGAACATCCAGTGACAGGAGGAGATGTCGCTGCTTTTGAGAAAATGAAACTCTTGGATGTGTGATGATCTGAATTATTTCCTTTCCCGGCTCCAAGATGGATTTCTTACAGCACTGCCTAAATTTTGTTTTGCTTTCTATTGGTCACGTGGGAAAACCACCAATTTAGCTGCTTGATCGTTAATAGAAGATACAGACATTGATTAGGATGATTATATTATCATCCCTAGGTTACAACTCAGAACACATTCATGTTTTATGCATATTTTTCACTATAAAAAAAAAATTTAAGCCCTCACTTTCAGTAGGATTACACATAGGCAGACCTGTTGTACTGTGTTTCGGACTTCATTTATAGCCCCAAGACTGCAGTGATAGCTTTAACCAGAACTGTAGTTCTGACAGAACACAACCCTGCCTGGATTCATGCCACCGGAGTAAAATTGGTAAAGAAGAGACCTGACCCAGGAGGTCCCAGAAGCAAGAAAGGAGGTGTTAACGGGGGCAGAAAGCCCTGACCTCGAAAAGGAAAGTCAAGACAAGGGGGTATTAACGGAAGTAGACAATCTTGACCCTGAAAATGAACTGCTACCTGAATATTTTGGACAATGGCCTTTAATCCCCCTGATCCTACCCCCATTTCTAGTGATTTTATTGACTTTTCTCATGTGTACTAGTACAGAGGTGGTCATTACCCAAAAGGGTAAAACTCCCAGTCTCACAATATTCTGGTATAACACACCATATATATATATATATACGTAGCCACCTTTACTTTTGACTACTGCCATATAGTTCACTGTCCTATAGTATTTTGTCAGTGTGCATTTTTATATTCATAGGGGTACATATATATAGATGTTCAAAGAGGGGTTCAAGGTGAACTCAAAGCCAGAGATCAAGTGACAGCTGGATTTGAATCCTTTATCTCCATAATAACTGTTAATTAGAATGTAAAATGGATACATTATAGTCACCAATGTTTTGGTAACGAATTCGGGCATAGACAATCCTTGGGATCAATACTTCGGGTGGTTCACCAGCTGGAAGCAAGCCCTTATTCAGCTAGGTCTTATCATATTCATCATACTCATAGTTATAGGTATAGTGGTATGCTGTGTTATTCCATGTTTTAGGAAAATGCTTAGTAAAGGAGTTGATCTCTATGTATTTCTCCCTACTTCCTAACCAGACAACCCTCTCAAATTCTGGCCAATACACTGAGTATATTAAAAGGCATAGACAAAAGAGTAAGAATGTCATCATATAAAAAAAGGATGGACATGGTCCTTTCTTTGCAGTAAGGAGACAAAGGATCCAAGAGGTCTATTGTCCACTAATTTTCCCAGGAAAACTATATGTTCCTGATGTCTAGTATGGCCCTGGAAGTATGGAGAAAACCATGAAATTGGTTTTAAGAGGGGATTGTAATGAGTAGAGAACCTATTATCCTTAATTATTTCATATTGTTGTATAAAGAAAAATGCTGCTTTAATATTAACAAGAAGTTTATGCTGACAAGGTTTTTTGTCTCGACACACAAACATATCCTGTCCTTTAACTCACCTGACCCTGTCTTTAAACCTGTCTGACCCTGTGGGGTCACTTCTAAGTAATCACGTCATAACATGTTATCTCATCCGGCAAATACATCCTCTTTTGTAATTTGCTACATCATAACATGTTATCTTACCTTGTAGTACATCCTGTTTTGTAGATTGAACGTCTGTAACCTTGAAGCTGAGTAATTACATTCTAATATGTTATGTTATTCTTGAATTAATGACATAATTTATAGAGAACTGCTGACAAGGCAATTTTTTCTTTGTGTAATATACGCCTCCCTTTGTATGAATTGCATATAAATACCCATTGTCCTCCCAGTAAAGCCAGAGACTGTTTTCACCATACTTGTGTGTCTGTCTGTATCCATTTCATTCGGGTGAACTCAATCTCTCATTGGACGTCCAAACGCAAGACAGACTGACAGAGAGATGATAGCCGAGGGTTATCATAGCAGTTCCTAACAAGGGCCGAAGGCCATATTACTTTACCAGGCCTCACATTCAGAAGGAAATCATCCTTTCACCTGCCAGTGACACCTGACCCAGCACTAACTACAGAGACATTTTGAGCCAAACAGTTTTGAGCACTGATCTTCTCCATAAGCTCTTCATTCACATTACACCTTGTCATTTTCAGCCCAAAGGCTATGAAGAAGCCACTGCACGTACACCGCGAGGCTTCACACACCGTGAGTCCAAACTAGGTCCCTTGTATTATTCTGTTTTGCAGCTGGCCCTAAAATAAGGACCCAACTGCTCGGCAGGGTGTCCCATGTGCCAGGCCACCTTACCTATGGACCCTCCCTCACTCGGCCATCACTGCTTTTGCTCCCAAGCTGGCTGCTCTGCCTTCTCTTTATTTAAAGTAGAACTATAGGCAAAACTTTTTTTTTTCATTTTGGATAAAGTAAGGCATGGCCATAACCCCTGTAAGTTTTATGTTTTGCCATCTGTGTCCCATTGGGGAGATTTTCCTTCTCTTCCTGTCTGATAGCCAAACAGGAAGTGTAAGGAAATCCCTGCAAATTAAGAGAATCCCTTGTTGACCCCCAGGTCACCAGAACTACTGTCCCCATTGGAAAGTTTCCACTCTATTACCTTTTTGAGGACAATCAGACAGAGTGGAAGCTGAGACGCAATTAACCCTCAGCTGAGTAGCTTGCTCTGAGAAGGGAGAGCTGAGCCCAGCCCTGACATGAAGTCACTTCCCAGGCATTTCACAGCCATTGTCAGTTCTCTCCTGCACACAGCATCCGCCACTGGAGACTGGACCAGAGTGGATGCAGAAAGGATATGTATAGCAATTTCTTCTTCTACAGGGCCAGATTGATTAGTTTAAGAATGAGGCTGCGAGTAGGCTTGATTACGTTTTGGATCAACGGGGGGGGGGGCGGTGCACCCCGGGTGCCACACACTGAGTGGGTGTCAGGTTGGCACCCCCCCCCCGTGAATAAAGCAGTGGTGTCAGTAGGACGGCTCAGGCAGTAGCACTGTGACAGGGCAGGGAGGGAGAGGTGAGCTGTGACAGGTGGGTGCGAAACATACCGCTACCCGGGTATCACCCAGAGCCAGCCACCGCATTGATCAAGGAGCCTGTACAGCGGGGGAGAGAGAGGGGCAGCAACAGCGCTGAATGGAGGATGGGTGTGTCTGCTGTGTCAGAACAACAGGACCTGCAGGAGTTAACTTTATAAGTTAACCAGCTGGTGATTGGTTGCTAGGTGGTCCTAGCAACCAATCATTAGCTTGTTAATATGAAAAATGAACTCCAACTCCACCAGTTCCCACCTTCTGTTCAGTGCTGCTGTATCTCCCCCTCTGCATGAGCAAGGTAGGAAGGGGCAGAGCTATGCAGAAGGGGGTAGGGCGTCTGTGTAACATGCAGGGGGTCCAGAGGTGTGGGGGCTGTGTAATGTAAAGGCGTCCAGAGGTGTGGGGGCTGTGTAATGTAAAGGGGTCCAGAGGTGCAAGGGGTTGTGTAATGTAAAGGGGTCCAGAGGTGTGGGGACTGTGTAATGTAAAGAGGTCCAGAGGTGCAGGGGACTGTGTAATGTAAAGAGGTCCAGAGGTGCAGGGGACTGTGTAATGTAAAGGAGTCCAGAGGTGCAGGGGGCTGTGCAATGTAAAGGGGTCCAGGGGTGCAGGGGACTGTGTAATGCAAAGGGGTCTAGAGGTGCAGGGGGTTGTGTAATGTAAAGGTGTCCAGAAGTGCAGGGTGCTGTGTAATGTAAAGGGGTCCAGAGGTGCAGGGTGCTGTGTAATGGGATCCGCCCCGGGTACCAAATGCACTGGGTACGCCCCTGGATTTGGGTGAACTTCCACTTTTAGACCCCTTTCACACTGCCGCAATTTTGCGTGCGCAATTTCGACACGACTTGAAGTCGGACGTACATATATGAATGGTTGTCATTGGAAATCATGGGGAACGACTTGTCATGCGACTTTGCAGTCTAAAGTCACAGGACAAGTCGCACAAGTGTGAAAGGGGCCTAAGGCTACATGTACACTAGCAGCTCCTGAACTTCAGTTTAGGAGTTTTTGACATTTTTTTGCCAACGCTCCTAAACTCAACTCCATAAACCTATGCTTTAATGTACACATAGGCTTTTAGCAGAGTTTAGGGGTTGCTGTGGTTAGGTGAGGTTCAATCTCCCTCAACCTCCCTCTCCTGAATGCGGAAGAATCGCATTCAGGGTAGGAACGTTTTGACCGCCGGCTGCATGATGGCCAAGTGCACATGAAGCCTAAGTTCATCACTTTCATCTGCGGATGAATGAACAGAAAGGTACATATGTAACAATATGTTACATTGTATCTTTGCATAATCTGTCTGGAGCAGTGTTGATTATAAACACTGATTAAAACAGTTTTTTGACAACTATAGCTGCCGACTTCTTCTCTGAGTTTACAGTAATTATGGCTCTGATTAAGCATAGTGGACAATTACGGTATACTGGGGCAGAGAGACTGGATGTGCTACATATGGCCTGTGTGCAGTGAGGTGATTTTTTGGGCATGTTTAAGCAGCATCCATACACATAGACTCCAACTGTCCTCTAATTCATTTTCATTATTTTCTTCATCTGGTACATGGAGGAGCTTCCTTTTAGTATCTTGTTTTCATGATTATTGTTTGTTTTCTAATTTGATCGTGTATTAGAGTTGCTGTGCCTTGTAGTCTTATTTACAGCAGTTTCACCTGCCAAGTCACTTCATCCATTGAACACATCAGTGGCGGCTAGTGTTTTTTTTTTTGGGAGGGCGGCAAGCAACCACCCCCCCATCCTGGGAGGAACTATCACCCCCCCGGGCAGCCGGTGGCACGGCACTACCACCCCCTGTCTGCCGGTCTGTACGCCACTTACCCCATCAATGTGGCATGTGACGGGAGGCGGCTCCTTGGCTCCTGCTCTGTCCTCTCCTCCATCATGGCGGCTTCCAAGCGTCTCCTCATCCTAGGCACTAGGCATCCAATAGCATCGCCTGTCCTTTCAGCCAATTGGGTGACGGGTCTCAGAGCCTTGGCTGGGAGGAGGATCAGTGTGAGAATAGCGAATATTGATTTGCTTTTGTAACACACCTGGGTGGGCTGAGAGAGTGCACTCTCTGCTCCCCGAACCCACCCAATTTTGAAGCCTATTAGAGCCTGTAGCTCTAATCAGTGCTTTAAAAAAACACCCCTGACATTGTAATTCATGTGCCCGGTATCCTGAAAGGGGAGGCGGCGCTCGTGCGCTCTCAATGGATGGGCCGCCACTGGAACAAATAAATGATCATCCTTTCACTAGTTACATAGCCTTGAGAATGAAGCTGAGTGGGCTTGAAACGTGTAGCCACACCCCTAAACCCTTGGGTGTCTGACGTCACTAACATACTTGCCAACAGTCCCTATTTTCCTGGGACAATGACGAATTTTGGACCCACGTCCCGATCGAAGTCTATCCCGACCGGAGTCCATCCCGACCGGAGTCCGTCCCGACCAAAATCCAGGGATTTTGATCTTTTAACGGGCATCGGGACTTCTTATGGCACCGACCACAGCTGGCTTCAAAAACATGGCTGCGATATGGCCGTGTGATCTCTGTGTGTTCTCTGGAGAGGGGAGGGGCCTCCAATCCGTGCAGCCAAACAGCTTCTCTTCAGTGTATGAGTAGACAATTCTGTTGTACCCTGAAGCCAGTTAGCTGCATGGATCGGAGGTCCCTCCCCTCTCCAGTGAACACAGGGGAAGGGGAGTCCTGCACATGAGTGGGTAAGAGCCGCCGGTCCGGCCGCGGGTGGGAGGAGTGGAGGGTGGGGGTGGTTGGTGCTGGCTATGAGGCTGCACTATATACCATTATCTGTGAGGCTGTGCTATTGTCAGGAACCATGAATCAGACTGAGACAGAAGTGCAGTAAAAATCACACTACTGTATTTAATAAAAATGGTAAAATAGAACAAACAGAGCAAACACATTCAAAACATAGCCAAGGTTCTGTAGCCAGAGCGGTTGGTTGGAGCAAGCCAGCAAACAGGGATCCAGAGACCTGTGAGGTCAAACAAACCCCATGCAGGGTCAGGAGCCAGAAGGGAAGTCAGCCGAGCAGAGTCTTTAATCCAGGAACCAGAAGGAAAGTCAAACAGGCAAAAGTCTTTCACAGGAAAACACAGTAGTGATTTATCCAGAGATGTTCACCAAGCGAAGGCATCTGAGACCGGATCCAGCAGTTTAAATAGCTAAGAGAGCTGGCTAACAAGCAGGATATGGACATCAGGTGACACAGAGTGAAAGCTGAGACTGGCAACTAACCCTCAGCTGAGCAGCTTGCTCTGAGAAGGGAGAGCTGAGCCCAGCCCTGACAGGATCCCCTCCTCAACCCCCCCTCGGGGGGGGCCACCAGGTTTGAGGGGAAATGTCTATGCAAAGCACGGTGAGGTGAGGTGAACATGAACATGTACGTCCTTAGGATGAGACCCAAGAACGCTCCTCCGGACTGTACGCTTTTCAATGAACCAGGTACTGTATGCGCCCACGGAACCTACGCGATTCAATGATTTCATACTACTCTTGGTTCTCAACCTGAACAGGAGGAGGATGTGCTACCGAGGTGGTGAAGCAGTTGCATACCAAAGGTTTTAACAAGGAGACATGGAATACATTAGAAATTTGCATAGTAGAAGGCAGGTCTAAAGCGTAAGCCACTGGGTTGACCTTGCAGAGAATACGGAAAGGCCCAATAAACCATGGTGCCAGCTTAAGTAAGGGAACATGGAGTCAGAGGTTGCGAGAAGACAGCCAGACCCTCTCCCCAACTTGGTAAGAGGTCGTAGGTAGGCGTCTGCGGTCAGCATGACGTCTGTACCTATCATTGGCACATCGCAATGACTCCCGGACCGTACCCAAGTGAAATGAAGACCGCGGAGATGCTCCTCCGACGCAGGAATTCTCTGAGGAACAAATGAGTCAGGCAACATTGCTGGTTGGAAACCATAATCCGCCATAAACAGAGACAATCGGGAAGCGGTATTGACGGCACTATTGTGAGCAAACTCCGCCAAAGGTAACAGGTCAGACCAGTTGTTATAGTGGTCAGAAATATAGCAACATAAAAACTGTTAAATAAATAGCCCAAATGAGTTGATTCTTCCCTGGGTGACCAGCAGCCTTGGGAGAATGGTAAGTCTGGAGCACAGCAGTACGGAGACTCTCAGGGACAAAGCAGCGGTCACAAGGTTTCTCAGGAGGAGCATGGATCTGAGCAGCAATGACCTTGTCACCCAAAGGTGAAATGAAACTGGTATGAACCATAGCCAGAATACGATCCAGAGGTGTCTCAGGAACCGTCTCCATCTCGGAAGCGGAAGAAAACGGTCACGGCAATGCATCGGCCCTTCCATTCTTAGTACCGGGTAAAAATGAGACTATGTAATTGAAGCCTGACAAGAACAGAGCCCATTGCGCCCTCCTGGGGGAGAGGCGTTTAGCCTCAGACAAGAATGTGAGATTCTTGTGGTCAGTCTAAATGAGAACCGGAATAGTGCAACCCTCGAGGAGATGCTTCCATTCTTTAAGGGCTAAAATGATCGCCAACATCTCTCTGTCCCCAATCTCGTAATTGCATTCCACAGGAGACAACTTCTTGAAAAAGTAGCCACAAGGATGCATAGCGCTCTCGGAGGTGAGGCGTTGAGGCAGAAGGGCACCATCTCCAGTCTCAGATGCATCAACCTCAAGGATGAAGGGTAATGTAGGTTCAGGATGTGCCAACACAGGAGCAGAAACAAAGGCAGCCTTGAGAGTTTCAAAGGCCTTAATGGATCCTGGAGACCAATTCTGTGGGTTACCGTCCTTTCTGGTCATATCAGTCAGGAGCTTGACCAGAGAAGAGAGGTTACGAATAAACTTCCGATAATAATTGGCAAAGCCAAGAAAACATTGTAGTGGACGTAAACCCACGGGGTGGGGCCACTGTAGAACTGCCGATAGCTTCTCTGGGTCCATCGAAAAACCAGCAGTGGAAATTATATAACCCAGGAATTGAACCTGTTCACGATGGAACTCGCACTTCTCCAATTTATGATACAGGTTATTATCTCTCAGCCTCTGAAGCAATTTTTTAATGGAATTAAATACAGTTTTCCACTCATCGCCCTCCTTGATCCTCATGAGACTGTATGCCCCTCTCAGATCAAGCTTTGTGAAAACCGTTGTTCCCTTGAGGCAGAGAGATGTGTGAAGCCCAACTGCATGGGTTCTACTTCACTGACAGGCTCGGAACCAAGAGGTATGGGAGGTGAGGGAGGCACGGGTGGCACTACAAAGCCCGGAGCCAAATGTACAGGAGGCTTCCACATGCGCTCCTTAAAGGAAGGATTCTCTCTGAGTCTGGACTCAATGAGAATGGCAAACGTCATCAACCTCTCCAGCTCAATGGGTATATCTCAGGCTGCTATCTCATCTTTGATGTTATCCAAGAGTCCATGAAAAAAAGCAGCCATGAGAGACTCATTGTTCCAAGCAACCTCTGATGCTAGAGTATGGAATTCAACTGCATAATCAGCAACTGTTCTCGTACCCTGCTTGATGGACATGAGGCTTTTGGCAGCAGTAGTGGAGCGTGCGGGAACGTCAAATACCCTTGTAAAGCAGGCCACAAACTCTGTATAACTCTGAACAACGGGTTTTTGCTTCTCCCATAGAGGGTTTGCCCAGGCCAAGGCTCTGTCAGAATGCAAAGAAATCACAAAGCCTACTTTGCTTCTATCCGTGGGGAATGCCTGTGGCAGCATCTCAAAGTATATCCCAAACTGGTTGAGAAACCCTCTGCATTGAACTGGATTGCCCTCAAATCGCTGGGGAAGTGGAGTGAAACCAGACATAGCCCTTGTAGAGGTAATATTTGAGGTGGGTGCCTGCACAGAGACTTGAGCATCAGCAGGAACGGCCTGCAACACAGGTTTTGCCGGAACAGCCACCGTAGGAGGAATCAGGTGAGCAGTGCAATTCAGGAATGTCTGTAACGCTATGGAAAACTGATCCATGCGTTGATCCTGCTCATGTAATCTGGAAAAAATATTACCAGCAAGTGGATTTACTGCATCTTCTGAATTCATGGCCTTCGCCTACTGTCAGGAGCCATGAATCAGACTGAGACAGAAGAGCAGTAAAAATCACACTATTTAATAAAAATGGTAAAATAGAACAAAGAGAGCAAACAAAGTAAAAACATAGCCAAGGTTTGGTAGCCAGAGCGGATGGTTGGAGCAAGCCAGCAAACAGGGATCCAGAGATCAGCGAGGTCAAACAAACAGCATGCAGGGTCAGGAGCCAGAAGGGAAGTCAGCCGAGCAGAATCTTTAATCCAGGAACCAGAAGGAATGTCAAACAGGCAAAAGTCTTTCACAGGAAAACACAGCAGAGATTTATACAGAGATTTTGACCCGGTGAAAACATCTGAGATCTGATCCAGGCAGTTTATATAGCTAAGAGAGCTGGCTAATGAGGATATGGACATCGGGTGAGACAGAGTGAAAGCTGAGACTGGCAATTGACCCTCAGCAGAGCAGCTTGCTCTGAGAAGGGGGGCTGTGCCCAGCCCTGGCAGCTATATACCATTATCTGTGAGGTTGTGGTATATACCATTATCTGTGAGGCTGCACTATATACCATTATCTGTGAGGTTGTGCTATATACCGTTATCTGTGAGGCTGCACTATATACCATTATCTGTGAGGCTATGCTATATCCCATTATCTGTGAGGCTGCACTATATACCATTATCTGTGAGGCTGCACTACATACCATTATCTGTGAGGCTGTGCTATATACCATTATCTGTTAGGCTGTACTATATACCATTATCTGTGAGGCTGCACTATATACCATTATCTGTGAGGCTGTGCAATCTCTTAAAGTGGTTGTATACTCTCCTATCGTTTTCAGCTAAGGAATCTGACATCTTAGCCTCTGTTTAATCTGCAACTGCCATGGTGCTGCACATGTGATCCATTATGACATCACCCTTTGGATGGTTTGCTAGTTTGGTTGACAACACAATCAAGGAGACAGCTAGCATTTCCGGCATGCCTGGAATATTAACTCTTTTTTGACACTATCAAATCGATGGGAAGTGTAGATAATCCAATAGATGAGTGAATTGACAGTCCACTGGAAATAGAGCAAAACTACTTTAAAGCAATGTGATTCTTCTTTTAAAACCACCGGAGTCCTTCCCATACTGTGCAATATACCAAAGTAAAGTGCCACGTGCTCCCTCCACCGGGTGCATTGGAGGCTCACCTCACTAAGCGACCCCACTGGGTCTAATCGCGTTTTGAATAATAATTCCTTTACTCCCAAATAGGTATGTCTCCTTTAAGGATATTATTCCCAAAGCGCTGACCATGCCAGATCTGATCACATATACAGCCCAGTATAGCAAAACCACTTCGTGCGGAAAACTCCTATAAGGCTGGATCAATAATAACAATCCTCCACAGTGACGTGGCTTCATCTGGAATATATTAGGGTTGCACCTTTTTATAACCAGCAAGTACAAGTACCGATACTCTTGGTCAAGTACTTGCCAATACTGAGTCCTTTGCGGTGCAATTTGAGCCCATACAAAATTAATGGCTAAAATTGCAACAGAGGGACCAGGTGGGGTCGGTGTGGCTGGGCTGATGCGTTTCCAGGGTGAACCTTCTTCCTCCGGAGGAAGAGGGTTCGCCCTGGAAACGCATCAGCCCGGCCACACCAACGCCACCTGGTCCCTCTGTTGAGGTGGAGATTGGTCCATTGGAGGCACTATTTCCACTTCTTGTCATGATGCCTTTTAATTGCTCCATTTGTGAGTATATATATTTTATCTTATTGTTTTAATAAACGGTTTAATGGTATTGCACTAGGTCGGTGCGCCCCTCTCTTGTGTTTTTTTCACTGATTTCTTCAGTATTGTCACATGAAAAGATAGAATAAAATATTTACAAAAATGTGAGGGTGTACTCACTTTTGTCAGATACTATATATATTGAATAAATATATTAAAACAGAAATTAATTCATAACAGCTTTGTTGACATTGTGATCATGTGATTGCACAGCGATCACATGTTCCACTGGCCGCCAAAAGCAGGATCCGTAATCAGCTGTGTTGACACAGCGGTCGCGAGAGTGGTGTGCTGCGCCCTAACCCATGCCTGCCACCCGCAGTAAATGTACTATAGGCAGGTGGCAAGTAGTTAAAGACCAGTTCCAAAATAAAATTTTATTTATTATTGTATGAAAGGCTTTGTCGCATTTTGGAAAAATGGTAGGGAAGCCTTTGTTGATTCTTTGAAAACACTGACAGAAATTAAAAGCCTGATAGAAATCTCAAAGCAGAAATTCAGGCAGCTTTTCTGGCAATATTCACCTTCAGCCCAGATCTCACGCAATTGCGATCCCGCGCGATTCCCGTATGGTATCATCCTCGCAAGCAGTTCACACTGCACTCTGCGAACCTCTGTAGGTGTCAGTATAAAGTTAATGACACCCCCAGAACACCCATGCGATCCGATTCCAGTGCGGGGTAAAAAAAAGGTTCCTGCAGCATTTTCGTGTGAATCCAATGCGAGTTCAACCATACAACTGTATGGCTAAATTTGCATTGCGCAGACAATGCATGTGATCTGCACAGCAATGCAGTGCGAATCACATTCAATGACTGACATCGCAATAGTGTGAACTCAGACTCAGATTTTTCCTCAGCAGCATTTTATTAATTGTCACTAGATGTCCTCAGTCAAATGGCCAGAATGATTCACCCAACTTCCTTGGAGACAGGTTGTCTTGGACTCACCCCAGCCTGTGACTTGACAGTGAAAGGAATAGCAGCCCCCTTGTACTGCTTCTTCCTCTCACGCTCCAGCCCTGCTGTACAGGAAATGCAAGAGGCTGATACCAGGTCAATTCAGGTACTTAAAATACATTAAATAATGATTACAAAGATAAATTAATTTATTGCTTTTTAAATATGCCTAAAATTCTGACTTAAAGTATTTATGAGGGTTCTTATTTTATTTGATTTAAAATAACAAACATGTCATACTTACCTCCTCTGTGCAGCGGTTTTGCACAGAGTGGCCCCAATCCTCCTCTTCTGGGGTCCCTCTGTTTTAATCTTGGCTCCTCCTCCGCATCGAGTGACCCACCAGGGAATCGATTTCCCTGGTTGTCAACCGTGTGGGCGCGATCCCGAGTCCTGCTGTTGCGTGTATTCACACATAAAGTGGGACTCGGCCCCACCCCCCGGGTCACTGGACTTGATTGACAGCAGCGGGAGCCAATGGCTCCCCAGCTATCAATCCATCCAATGAGGACCGGAGCCGGCAGCTAGAGGGACAAGGCTCGTCCCCAACGCAGGTTTGGTTCGGGCTCAGGTAATTAAAGGTGGGCTCCAGGGGATCTGCTACACTTAAAAGGTTTTGCACATTAATGCATAGTGCATTAATGTGAAAACCAGGAGATTTTACAACCACTTTAACTCTTCCACAATCTATGCAAAAAACAAAATAAAAAATAATACTTTTTGACACTTCAAGACTAAACATATTTAATACAGCCAAGAAAATACATTGGTACTCCGCCCTAATCACAGAGAGTCATTACACTATAAACATTTGATTATTACGTTTTATTTCCAGTGATCACAATATTACAGGTTTTCACTGCGATGTTCAATAGGTGAATGTTTTGCACTTACATTTTCATTGTCATTAAATAATTTACCAAAACATTGTATTTGTTACTTTTCTGTAACTTAAAAGAACTGAAACATGTCTTAAATGAAAAAGGGGGATTCAGAAATAAAAAAAAAGACTAGATATATGCTTGCATGATGACATTAAACTTTTCTTTCTCCTGAAGAATAAATGTCAGGCAAGTGAATCCTAGTTAGTTGGGTACACATGATGATTTTGGAATATTTATTAAAAGTGTTCAGGCACTGAATGGCTTCCCCATACTTCGCAACACTAACATTGTAAAACCTGCACATCTTTATGTGGGGCCCTTGATCTGACCCAAAAAACATGTTTATATCTAAAATACATTTGGGATTCATTTTTAATTCATGGCTTAATACAACAATGTCCAATCACAGCTCTTACTATGTGTACCATGAGCGGTGATGATTGTTGTGCATGTGAGCCAATCGTTGAGCTGAACATCACCCAACGTGGACTTCCAGTACCTTATGTATATATTGTACTTGCAATCCATAGGTTATGTTGTTGGGTCACATTTTAATAGCCTATATTGCTCAAACTATTGCAGAAGTATCCTTTGCAGTAGCTCCTAAAGCAGGTCATACAAAAGCAAATCTGAAAGTTCATCTTTGGATGATTAGATCTTCTGTAGATGTCACCCACAACACACATCCAAATGACAGTTGTCTCAAAAGCTTTTCAGCAGTAACAGGTGTCAATGGCTTATGTTTTCTGTATCAACAACTAAAGTCAATGGATTCAAATTTTGCAACTGGTTATAGTCCACAGTATCCAATCTACAGAAAGATAATCGCATTTCTACACTGATAAAATTTATATCGTGTGACGATCTCTTTTCAAGTGTGGTCAACTCAACACAGACTTAACCCAACTGTCATACAGACCTTTGACATTGTTCTTATTGTACAAACACACTTCACTATGTCTGATTAATTCAAATATGTGCCATTTATGTCATCATTAACAGACAGCCATACAGCTGCATATTAAAGTGAAGCAGCGCAGAGGGGAAAAAGGCGTTTCATTTTAGGTGTCCCTTATCATCCAAATAAATCATTATATTTATAATGAACTGTAATTATTTGTGGTGAAGCATTTTTCTGTATTGTGATTGCGTGCACAGCTAATACAGACCAAGCAGAAGGACATGGGGTCTACATTGTTTAATCCCGAGACCATCTGCAAAATTATATTATATTGGTCTGTATGTAGGATAACCCCTTCACTGCCAAACTATGAATTGCTAAAGATGGAGATGTTTTCATTTGCCCTGCACAGACTCCTGGCAAGGCTCTGCCCGGCTCCAGATGTCTTTGCACAAAATCAGTTTATAAAATAAAGGAATATACATATAAAAATAATACTTTCATGCAATACTTATAGCTCATACCCCTTTTCACCTTTTAACTGCTATAAGAACAGCAGGCCTCGTAGTCGTAGGCAGCAAAGAAAGGAAACAAAGAGTAGAGAAAATAAAAACGGTAGAATCCATGAGATATACAAACATAAATATGTGAATACTATATATATATATCTATATATACATGCAGATGTACTGTGCTGGCTTTGCTGTGTGCTGCAGGCATGTTAAATGTTTAGAGGCAACAATGGTTGAAAATATTCTGCAATGCACCACATGGCCCACTAGGGGGAAGGAAAGAATTTGCTGCATATTTATGTATACATTTATATATAAATATATATATACTGTGGAGGTCCATATTTCTTGTCCCTTGCTTTAACAATTTACAGGGGTACATCCAAAATTCTTTTGCCGCCCAAGGCATGCACAGCAGCGAGCGATTCTGCGAGGCTATGTGGATCGTTGCATAAGATAGAGAAAGTCATGGAGGAGACAATGTGCTAGTTTTCGCCCTCGATCTTCTCTTGACGCCTTTTCATGATTTCACTGAGTTCATCCCCACCCTGACTTTTCTGAAAAAGAAATGTGTTTTAATTAATGAGGATATCACTACACTCGTTAAATCCAATGTCTATGCTCTTTAAAAAGGCATGGCTTACAGACATCAAGCTTAAAAGAAAAATGTGCAAAACTGCAACGTTGTAGGTCTGACTCAGCAGGGGGTGTGTTGGACCTCTGTAGGGAGACCTCTGCTTCAACAGCGACCAAGGGTGCTTCTCTCTGCTGCATCCTTGCAGAGGACAAGATATTCTACTGTTGAAACCACATTTAAACAAAACAATTTGTAAGACTTTTAACACCTTTTGTTTTGATGCTGCTGGAAATTTTTCAACTGAATAAAATAGAAAAGTTCATGTGGGCATTAAACATTTTTTTGTGAAATGCTGTAAGTGAAAATGAATAGAAATCTCCACAACCGCCAATAAAATGGTCAGCATAAGGCAGTTTCAGCCCTATGTTCTTGGAATTTTAAAGACAAATATATCAGTATATCAGGTGAGACACATCTTTTATTATTTATTAGGACTTGACTGGTAGGTTTTTATTTTTATCTGGGCTTCAGATAAACTTAAATTCAAAAGATTCTTTTTATTGTTTACAAACTGCATAACAGCATACAAAAGGGTACAACAATAGGCTGTATCCAAGAACTGTCACCAAGAACATGTCAGTCTATATCTTAACTGGTGTAGCTATAGGGGTCACAGGCATTGCAGTTATGACCCGACCCCATGCTCGATGCTCCAGGGGGCCCGTGTGGCTCCCCTGTCACATTTGGTTCTACACCTGGATAGGAGGGGAGGGGGTGAGGGGTAGGGGGGGGCATATAGAGGAACTGATCCCCTCCATTTTCCTCCTGCAGCCACTGAAAGCCAGCTTCTCCTCCTCTCCCTCCCGTTGGTATTCAGCAGCTGCAGGAGCAAAATGGAGGGCATCGGTTCCTCTATATACTGCCCCTCCTATCCAGGTTACGTGTTTCCTGCCCCCCAGGCCCCTATGTTCTCCTCTGGTCCCCCCCCCCTCTCCCCCCCACAGTGCTTCTGGCTACCCTCCTCGCCTCTCCTGTCGGTGTCCTCAATCTCCTTTTTCTGTGTCAAAGGTGAAACATCAGATGTCTGTTTAGACAACTGATATTTCAAAGCCCCCCAACGGGGCTTCTAAAGAAACTGTAAAAAATAAAATGACACTGGCCACTGCTATAAGGAGTTACACTGGCCACTTTTAATATAACCTGTACTGTGGCCAGTCCCCTGATGATGTTGTCTAGGGTGAAGCACGTTGGGTGGGGCCTAGGGATGTGATGTCCCCATGCACAACTTCTGGTCACAGAGTTGATGGTGATTGCCTTACAGGACTAATTGTGGAGACTGTCTTTCCACATATGTTTGTAAATGCACACTTTTTAATAAGTGTGGATATGGGTAAATTTAAATATTTTAAGCATCATTTGCCCTATGGAGGTTGTCTTTTCTTTCATGGCATTTATGTGGAGGAATTTTGACATCTTAGGTGGGGCTGTGTGATAGCGGTTTCCAGATTGGATGCATACAGTGTATTGGAGCCATTCACCTTTTGATGAACATTACATATTGGGGCTATTAACCTTTTGAATGCTATTATAAAGTCTTGTGATTATTTTTATTTAGTAAGCAGTTTGTGAGCACGAAGGGGAGCACTTTTTTGGGATTTTGGACTCTTTCTTCTTGGTGTTTGGAGATTCAAGCAATTTGTTACTTATATGAACTTTTTAAATGTGAAACACATATATGGACACTTTTTGGTGAATTTGCACTATATGAGTTCACACCAATATTAAACCTTTACTCAGTGCTGTTGATCTTGCATGTTTTTGCATCATAGAGTTTCATTTTTTTCTTGTTTTTTTATATAGCGCTGCACATTATAGATTATACTTTTCATTTGGTATCACAAGTGTGTGCTGGCTGCTCTTGTATTGTACCTGAATGCTGTAATTTTTTGCATACAATATTCTTGATTGGTTACACCTCAGACATCTCATTTTAATTGCTTGTGCCTCATACATGGAGTGATTACTTCTGTATTATCTAACAATTTCACTGCTATTGTATGTAACGGCTATTTGATCACTTTTGTATGCAACTCTTGACAACAAAGTAAGTATAAGTTAATACAATACAGTGGATCCTTAATGCTCAATGAGAGAGGGTAGAATCTGATGTCAGCACTACTCAAGCTCCACTGAATGCGTTCTGTCTGAAAAGGAGCCTTTTTTTTTACATAGGTACTCCTTTTTTTTAGGTCAGTGGTTCTCAACTCCGGTCCTCGGGACCCACGAACAGGCCAGATTTTGAGTATTACCTTGGGGAAATGCAGACTAGAACACTGCAATCACTGAGCAGCAAATGATGTCACCTGTGATGTATTTCAGTTATCCTGCAAACCTGGCCTGTTGGGGGGGTCCCGAGGACCGGAGTTGAGAACCACTGTTTTAGGTGTTCCTTTTTCATCTTTACATGGGACCTCATCTGGGAGATAATCAAGTCGCTTAAAGTGGAACTTTAGTCAGAAAATCCTGATAGATCCACTTCAGGATGGCCCCTTTTGCAGGTATAGCTATGTAAAAAATTACAAATAAGTGTCTATACTGTTTTAAATCCAGTAATGCTATGTCTTATCCTGCACTGCACAGCCTCAGTTGTTCTCTATTCTTGGCAATGGTGTCTAAAATCAAAGTTGCTAGAGGCAGATCTACTGACAGAAAAAGGGTGCTTTCACACTGCCCCGCTGCAGTTTCCCTACTTGGGATTGGGTGCTCTTGTTTTGAAATCGCAACAAAAGTCCTGCAAGTTGCATCTTTGGTGTGCTTTCAGAAAACACATCAAAAATGGCAGATTTAATAGAAGTCTATGAAAAAGCGCGGGTAACCTACACAAAAACCGCTGGTGCACTGCTCTGCACCCATGCTGCGGGGAAACTGCAGCAGGGCAGTATGAAAGGGGCCTAAAAAATTACTGCTGCTCAGGGGCTCTGGGCTTTAGCAAAATGACAAGATTATTTTTTATCAAGTTGTTATGGGTAAAATTCTGCTTTAAGTGGATATACAGTATGTACACTTTGTTGCTTTCAGTCGTATACATTCAATACGATTGTCAAAATGGTTTCCACCAAGGATTAGTTGGTTGTTACACTATTAAGCAAATGCTGACCTCTTTTTAATCTAAGGTTCAATGATCTGATGAGCTACCTTGTCACAATCTGGAGTCAGGCTCGGTGGCCAATAGCTACAGCAGTGGAAAGGCACCCACCGACCATCTGGATAAGTATAGACGCAGATTACTCTGATGGATGACACGGGCTCACCTGAGGTGCGGAGTCTAAGTACTAACCGGTGTTCACCAGAGCTCCTGATGGTGGAGATGTATTTTATTGCATGTTAGTACCAGGTTGCAGTCCTCAGGATCGCCAGGTCGCCCCACAAAGAGGTGGGTAACCCGGGGTCCAGTAGCAGATATAGCAGGTAAGGAAAAGCAGAAGTGTAGTCAGTAAACAAGTCAAAGGTTGGTAACAAGTGGTTGCAAGTTGGAAGCAAGCAGAAGCGTAGTCGGGCAACAAGACAAAGGTCAATAACAAGTGATAGCAGGTTGAGATCAAGCAGAAGCGTAGTTGAAGAACAAGCCAGAGGTTGGTAATGAGTGGTTGCAGGTTGGAATCAAGCAGAAGTGTAGTTGAAGAACAAGCCAAAGGTTGGTAATGAGTTGTAGTGAAGATATTGGCCTGAGAGAGCACAAAAATCTGTCAAACAGGAATTCCAGAGACATGGCTTAAATCAGGAAGTTCATGGGATAAGCAAAGGGTTCAAAGTTTGAGAAAGAAGGTTCAGAGCAGGATCACTAAAGGAATTGACAGGAAGCTCCCCAGCACCTCAGGTGACTCAGCAAGAAGAGACATCACCAGAGACAGCAGATGTTGCAGGCCCAGACCTAGTGAACATTTATCCATTATTGAATATGTTCTCCAACTCAGGAGACTCTCAAAATTATAGAGTTAGGGCTGCAGTACACTGGGGTTCCGTCAGAGGCGTATCTAGTAAAAATGGTGCCTATGGCAAGCACTGAAACTGCGCCTCTGTCAAAACATATTTCAGATAACCTTAACCAAAAACCCCTGGCACCCTTTACATTACACAAACCCCTGGCACCTCTGTACCCTTTTACATTACACAGCCCAGTGGCGTAACTAGAACCTTCAGGGCCCAGTGCAAGAAACCATGAAGGGCCCCCCTGAACCCCAGCCGGGGCCCTTACCTCCGAGCCCGGTGGTGGAACTCCAGGGCCCAGTTGCAAGTACCACCTTTGTGAGCCCTCTAGTCCTGCCACTGGTATCAGTAGTTTTTTTTTATTTTTTTTTACAATTTTTTTAAATCAATTTTTTAGGAGCCCTGTTGGGGGGCTTTGGTGAAACATCAGGGGTCTAAACAGACATATGATGTTCCACCTTTGAGACAGAGAATAAGACTGAGGACACAGCGCCCAATCTCCTTCTCTGCAGCCTCAGCTACACAGAATGAATGGACAGGAATAGCTCTGTACAGAGCTTCCTGTCCATTCATAAACTGAAGCATAGTAAACTCGGTACAGATCACTGACTCTCAATTCAGAAAAAGAAGGGGCCGGTTAATGACATCCCACTCTCCGTCCTGACAGATCCCCCGCAGAAGCCAGCAGTAGAGGGGAACCATGAAAGAGCACACAGGGACTGGAGAGCACACCCTGCTGGTACTGCTGTACCCACCCCCATCTCCAGTGACCCCCATCCTCCAGCCACTCCTAGACCCCAGTCTGTCCTCCAGCCACCCCCACACTGGTACTGTTTTACCCCCCATCCGGTGACCCCTGCTGGTACACCCCCCCAAATCCCCAAGTGGCTGGGGTTTTGGAATTTACTGCCCCTCCACGATCCTGGCAGCCAGCCCTGCCAGCCAGCATGGTCTGGAGATGGGGTTCCTGTCCCTAGGGAAAATGGGGTTTCTGTCTTTAGGGGAGATAGAGTCCTGGTCCCCAGGGGAGATGGGGTCCCCGTTGCTAGGGCAGATGGGTTCCCTTTTGCCAGGGGAGATGGTGTCCCTGTCCCTAGGCAAGATGGGGTTCCCATCCCAGGGGAGATGGGGTCTCCATCCCCAGGTCAGGCGGGGTTCCCATCCCCATGTGAGAAGGGGTCCCTGTCCCCAGATGAGATGGGGGCCTTTTCCCCAAGGGAGATTGGGTCCTTGTCCCCAGGGGAGATGGGGTCCCAGTCCTCAGGGGACATGGGGGCCTTATCCCCAGGTGAGGTGGGGTCCCTGTCCCCAGGGGAGATGGGGTCCCTGTCCCCAGGTGGGAAGGGGTCCCTGTCACCAGGGGAGATGGGGGCCTTGTTCCCAGGTGAGAAGGGGTCACTGTCCCCAAGGGAGATGGGGTCCCTGTCCCCAGGTGGGAAGGGGTCCCTGTCACCAGAGGAGATGGTGGCCTAGTCCCCATGTGAGAAGGGGTCCCTGCCCCCAGGGGAGATGGGGTCCCCATTGCCAGGGGTGATGGGGTCCCTGTCCCTAGGCAAGATTGGGTGCCCACCCCAGGAGAGATGAGGTCCCTGCCCCTAGGGGAGATGGGGTCCCCATCCCCAGGGGAGATGGGGTTCCTGTCCCCAGGTAAGAAGGGGTCACTGCCCCCAGGTGTAATGGGGGCCCTTTCCCCAAGGGAGATGGGGTCCTTGTCCCCAGGGGAGAGGAGGTTCCTGTCCCCAGGTAGGAAGGGGTCCCTGTCCCCAGGTAGGAAGGGGACCCTGTCCTTAGGAGAGATGGGAGATGGGGTCATTGTCCCCAGGTGAGAAGGGGTCCCTGTCACCAGGGGAGATAAGGGTCCCTGTCCCCAGGGGAGATGGGGCCCCTGTCCCCAGGGGAGATAGGGGTCCCTGTCCCCAGGGGAGATAGGGGTCCCTGTCCCCAGGGGAGATAGGGGTTCCTGTCCCCAGGTGAGATGGGGTTCCTGACCCCAGGGAAGATAGGGGTCCCTGTCCCCAGGGGATATGGAGTGGGGTATGGGATGGTGTGTGGGGTTAAGGGGTCGTCTCACTCACCATGACCAAGCTGCAGCAGGGCCCTCATTCATGGTCGCCTGGGCTCCATTCTGCAGCATGGATGGGCTATCAGCATATCCGAGGGAGATCTGTGTATGACAGGAGAGGAGCCCCCCTCCTGGCAGACAAGCCTGTAGTGCTCCCAGGCTCTCAAAGGGCTGCACCTGCACGCTTAAAGTTTGCTTGCCCGAGAAAAGCATGCAGTGCAGTGAAAGCCGACTCAGGAGGCGGAGCTCTGGCTAGGGAGGACAGACACTGGACCGAGCGGCGCTGCATGGAGAGGAGAGAGGGACCCAGGGGAGCCAGCCAAGGACACAGGTCATCTAAGAGTAAAGAGCAGCCAGTTCTGAGCAGGGAGCTCTGCTAGTCACCCCCGTCCTCCAACCACCCATGCCCACGGTGCGCTGGTATTCCTACCCACCCATCTGCCTATGCTGGCACCGGCCATACATACAAGGGGACCGCAGGGGCCCCTTGCAGCATAGGGCCGGGTCTTGACTCCTGCGACTCCTACAGTTACGCCCCTGACACCTCTGGACCCCTTTACATTACGCAAACCCCTGCCACTCTTTACATTACACAAAACCCTGGCACCTCTGGACCCCTTTACATTACACAAACCGCTGGCACCTCTGGACCCCTTTACATTACACAGCCCCCTCGCACAGCTCTGCAACCCCTCCATGTTACACAGACCCCCCCCCAGCTCTGCACCCTCTCCAAGTTACACAGACCCCCCCCCAGCTCTTCACCCCTACTGTGGAGGAGGGGGGTACAGAGGTGGCTGTGGAGGAGGGGGGTACAGAGGTGGCTGTGGAGGGGGGGTACAGTGTCATCTGCAAAAGTGTCTCTGTATTTTATAATAAAATTGCAACTGTATACCTCATTAAGAGTGCTGCTTTGGGCTCATGTGACTCCCTGCCTCTTTCTTCTCCTCGTCAGGCAAGTACAGCAGGCGCCGGGTGGGGCCGAGAATAACGTCAGTCTTGGAGGGAAGGAGGAGAGAGGTGGCGAGTCACCTGAGCACGCTGCCGAGTGGCACTCGCTCTTAATGTCATTATATCACTGAATTATTATACACAACACAGACACTTTTCTTGTCTTCGCCCATGGGCACTGGTGGGCTGGGTCTACAGCGTGTAAGCAGCAGCCACGCCACGGCCGCCATAGTAGCGATGCCACTGACTCATCACTGAACACCCCCCCCCCAATATGTGGCACCTGGGACGGGCTTTTTTGCCGTTCCCCCCCCCCCATGGCACCTGCCATATGTGCCATACCTTATATATGCCACTGGGTGCCATGAAGTGGCCGCTTCATATGTGTGCAAACTAAACCCCTTGTTTTTAACATAAACTGTTAGATGGTTTGTTGCTGGCTGGCTGGTAAGTGAGCTGGGAATTTTTGTTTGTGTTTTTTTCACATTCTATGCCTACCCTCACAGTGATGAAACCAGCTGATTTAACTGAAACACTGCATGCTCCTGAGATTTCTATTGAAGGTGTACAGGACACCAAGGATGGGTCCTGGGCGAGTGCTATGTGGCACCAATATTCGGGTTATAGTCCCTTTAAGGGAAGTGTGTGTGTGCTCATGGGGCTCACTCGTGATGGGTGAGGAATTGAGGGGTAACCATGTAAAGAAGAGGACTGACTCACAGACCTCTCTGTATTAGTAGAGAGGCATCTGGGACCTGGAAATTCAGAGGCCCTGAAGTAACATTTGGGTGGGAAAAGGACCTCCACTCCTGACTACAGGGACTCCAGCCCCTGCAGGGTGAAGCAGCCTCCAGGAAGCAGCACTTAAAACAGGAAGCAGTATTAGGTGTGGTGGGCAGGGCTGTCTTAATGCATGGGCACCCCTGGGCACTGCCCAGGGGCCCCAGGTGCATGGGGGGCCCATTATGTTCTTCCATTGCATCATAGTTTCCAATGGTCCTGGATTTAGTGGGTTAGTCGTGCTTTCTACTAAGCTGTCCCAGGATGGCCACATCCCAGTACTGTGCCCTCCTGAATCCCAGTATTGTGTCCATCTGTACTGTAACCTTCTGCCTCCCCCCCATACTGTGCCCTTTGTGTTGATCAGCCTGATTGGGGCAGGCTGGTAGGGGCCCCACTGTATTACTTTGCCCAGGGGCCCATGATACTATTAAGACGGCCCTGGTGGTGGGGTGAGTAGGAGTTGGAGAGAAAGACCTGTTTGAGTGATGCACGAGTCCTGGGAGCTGCCAAATAGGTAGACTGGGACTGTGCTAACCTTGGGGTAAATCCCGTCTATGAACTTTGCATTTCCTTATGTTTCCTTTATGCTGTTTGTGCTGAAGATAAGCTGACTTTTTGTATTGCATTTTGTTTAGCTGCTGGAAGCACTTTTGTGTTTGCCTGAAGAAAAATAATCACCTTTATCTTTAAGACAAACGGCTTTGCACGTGGTCCCGTGGAGCTATACCCCTGAATATTACAAAGGGTCCTTCTTTTGCATGCAGATGATTATTTTGAATTTTCACTAGCTCTTTTTCTATAATCTAATAGTCCAGCTGATACTTACCTGTGAGGAAAGTTGTAAATGACAATTTAATTTTACTTGTTACCACATTTGCTTCTTTCTTAATAAAAATATTTTTAAAAAGGTTATCACCATGATCATCTCTGATAATTCCATGGATGTGGACACTTACCTCTAACTGTGACTTTTGCACAAGCAGCTGACTGTATACTCTTCCACCCTCTTCTCCACAAACCTTCCTTAACTCATCTTTGTTTAGAGAGAAAATCTGTGCCCCATTTAAAATGCCCAGTTGGTTTGATGTCCTGATGCAAAAAAAAAGAACATCCCTTAGCTAGTATAGGAGACATGACATAACAGTGTAAACACAAACACTTTGTAAAAATCACAATATAGAGATCCCATTCAGCAAAAAAAAAAACATTTGTGAGGTTAGGTATGGATGTAACTTCTGATTAAGTGAATTGAATTTATGTGTTTGTAAGTGCATTATCACAGGGGGGATATTGTGCTAAATAAACTTAGTGTGCTTTTAGAAAATATCACATTATGTGGTGCATTCTTGGTCTCCCCATATGTGTGGCTGCTGATTTTCTGTACCTGTGGATTATAAGGGTGTCTCCTTGAGAGATCTTTGCTCATATGCCGAGCACGAGAGTGCGAGGCATCTGGATTCGGTAAGTGCACATCTATGTGGGATTAAGGGCTCACAAGTGTGTCTCATGTGGTGTGGTGCCGAGGGTCTGCAGCAGGGTGGATAACAATCAATGATTTAAAAAAAAAAAAAAAATCAGATTTTCTTTTTATTTAAATCGATTTTTTTAATTTATCAAATTTATTTTCATAAAATCCTTTAGAGTAAAAATCTATCTAAAGATAGTTTTCTATTTAAGGTACATTCATAATTTGGTTTATTCAGCATGAAATGGAGCTTAGTTATATATATTGAGGCTGTATATGCTGCAATATTTACATTTTTGGTAAACTCATTCAATGAATCCAAGCGCTGCAAGCTGAGATAACATGCACTACATTGATGCATTCACACAATTTTAAAATGACTATGAGATAAAACAAAGTTCAGGAATATTCCTTTATCCCATTGTTTTGCAAACCTATGTACATTACAAACTGTATGATTGAATGGTTTCGGATATCGCTGTTTTATTAACCTGACAGCTTATTATTCTAAAAAGGAAACTTTCATTTTGTTTGCAAATATTAAAGATCCTAACTACCAGCAAGAATAAGTCCTTACATTTAAAGAGTACTTGTCATTTCAGATCCATCATGGCAGTGCCTGTTAGCAGGCATCCACTCGAATGCTGCCGCCACGTCCCTCTCCTTGTTGTGTCACTGCCGCATCACCAGCCGTCCCATTAAAGTGAAGGGACTGTCGGTGAGCCAACAACGGGTCAGAGGAGGAGCCGCTGTGGGACAGAGATGACAGTTGCTCTTTAACCACTTACGATCATGTATATACGGTGGTCCTTTGAATTGGAATACTGTTGTTATGGTAGCAGATAGCTACCATAACACCAATCTCTTTTTTTTCAGTGGCTGTTTCTGATAAAAGTGGTCTCTGCCGGCGCAAGTTCACTTTCATCAGTGGCAGAAGTGGTGCCCCCCCAGCCACTTTTCCGTCGTCTCTGCCACTTACCGGACCCGCCGGTAGCAGCGGAGATGATCGGGTCCACTCCCCCCAGTGCCTGTGAGCCGTGTGAGCGGAAGATGCCACCCACTTGGCTCCATAGCATTGACTGGCTCTCAAAGGGGACATTTTTTTTTCAATGTAATTTTTTCTTTTTTTTTTATTGCATTTAAGTTTAAATTTGAGATTTGAGGTCTTTTTGACCCCAGATCTCATATTTAAGAGGTCCTAGCATGTTTTTTTCTATTACAAGGAATGTTTATAGTTCTTGTAATAGGAATAAAAGTGATACATTTTTTTAAAAGCATGGTGTAAAAATAAAAAGTAAAATAAGAAAAAAAAATTAAAAATTTAAAGCGCCCCGTCCCGACGAGCTCGCACACAGAAGCGAGCGTATACGTAAGTCCCGCATATGAAAACGGTGTTCAAACCACACATGTGAGGTATCGCCGCGATCATTAGTGTGAGAGCAATAATTATAGGTCTAGACCTACTCTAACTCAAAACTGGTAACCTGTAGGAATTTTTAAACGTCGCCGATGGAGATTTTTAAGTGCCAAAGTTTGTCGCCATTCCACGAGCGGGCGCAATTTTGAAGCATGACATATTGGGTATCAATTTACTCGGCGTAACATTATCTTTCACAATATGGAAAAAATTGGGCGAACTTTATTGTCTTATTTTTTAACTCAAAAAAGTGAATTTTTTCCACAAAAATTGCGCTTGTAAGACCGCTGCGCAAATACTGTGTGACAAAGTATTGCAATGATCGCCATTTTATTCTCTAGGGTGTTAGAAAAAATAATTTTAAATAATATAATGTTTGGGGGTTCTAAGTAATGTTATAGCAAAATATCTGATTTTAACTTGTAAACACCAAGTGTAAAAAATAGGCTCGGTCTGGAAGTGGTTACAAATTATGACTTACAGTATCTCACAAAATTGAGTACACCCCTAACATTTTTGTTAATATTTTATTATATCTTTTCATGTGACAACACTGAAGAAATTACACTTTGCTACAATGTAAAGTAGTGAGTGTGCAGCTTGTATAACAGTGTAAATTTGCTGTCCCCTCAAAATAACTCAACACACAGCCATTAATGACTAAACCGCTGGCAACAAAAGTGAGTACACTCCTAAGTGAAAATGTCCAAATTGGGCCAAATTAGTCATGTGACTTGTTAGTGTTACAAGGTCTCAGGTGTGAATGGGGAACAGGTATGTTAAAGTTGGTGTTATTGCTCTCACTCTCTCATACTGGTCACTGGAAGTTCAACATGGCACCTCATGGCAAAGAACTCTCAGAGGATCTGCAAAAAAGATTTGTTGCTCTACATAAAGATGGCCTAGGCTATAAGAAGTTTGCCAAGACCCTAAAACTGAGCTGCAGCACATTGGCCAAGACCATACAGCAGTTTAACAGGACAGGTTCCACCCAGAACAGGCCTCGCCATGGTCGACCAAAGAAGTTGAGTGCACGTGTTCAGCGTTATATCCAGAGGTTGTCTTTGGGAAATAGACGTATTAGTGCTGCCAGCATTGCTGCAGAGGTTGAAGGGGTGGGGGGTCAGCCTGTCAGTGCTCAGACCATACGCCGCACACTGCATCAAATTTGTCTGCATGGCTGTCGTTCCAGAAGGAAGCCTCTTCTAAAGATGATGCACAAGAAAGCCCGCAAACAGTTTGCTGAAGACAAAAGACAAGCAGACTAAGGACATGGATTACTGGGACCATGTCCTGTGGTCTGATGAGACCAAGATAAACCTATTTGGTTCAGATGGTGTCAAGCATGTGTGGCGGCAACCAGGTGAGGAGTACAAAGACAAGTGTGTCTTGCTTACAGTCAAACGTGGTGGTGGTCTGGGGCTGCATGAGTGCTGCCGGCACTGGGGAGCTACAGTTCAATGATGGAACCATGAATGCTAACATGTATTGTGACATACTGAAGCAGAGCATGATTCCCTCTCTTCGGAGACTGGGCTGCAGGGCAGTATTCCAACATGATAACGACCCCAAACACACCTCCAAGACGACCGCTGCCTTGCTCAAGAACCTGAGGGTAAAGGTGATGGATTGGCCAAGCATGTCTCCAGATCTAAACCCTACTGTGCATCTGTGGGGCATTATCAAACAGAAGGTGGAGTAGCAAAAGGTCTCGAATATCCACCAGCTCTGTGATGGCATCATGGAGGAGTGGAAGAGGACTCCAGTGGCAACCTGCAAAGCTCTGCTCAACTCCATGCCCAAGAGGGTTAAGGCAGTGTTGGAAAATAATGGTGGCCACACAAAATATTGACACTTTGGGCCCAATTTGGACATTTTCACTTAGGGGTGTACTCACTTTTTTTGCCAGTGGTATAGACATTAATGGCTGTATGTTGAGTTATTTTGAGGGGACAGCAAATTTACACTGTTATGCAAGCTGTATACTCACTACTTTACATTGTAGCAAAGTGTCATTTCTTCAGTGCTGTCACATGAAAAGATAGAATAAAATATTCACAAAAATGTGAGGGGTGTACTCACTTTTGTGAGATACTGTATATGTATATATATTTATATTGCACACACGCATATATTCATTTCAAGAGTAACTGAGTGCCTTGAGTAGCTCTCTATTCTGTGCAAGATCAGTGAAACGTACAAAATTCAGACCCCTCTCATTCTGTACTTTCATGTGCTTTTCTTAGTACTTTTAGAACCAAAACCGAGGGCATACTACCCCAATTATAAAATGGAGATTTCAAGAATACATGTGATTACTAACAAGCTCTTCAGTGACCACATTGTTGCCCGATCCGCAACATTCTTGTTCTGTTAATTTAAATGCAAAATCAAGAACACATTCAAATCAAAAACACATTGTGTGAACACAAAAGACAAATGAGAGGTCCGAGTAGAATTTTATTTCTTCCATTAAAAAAATAGCACTTGCATCCAGGCTTGTTAGAAATGTTCATTCAGAAGCACAGCGTGTAGAGACAACATTAATGGCATGTTTATCAGTCCCTACTCGGCTTTAAAAAGGAGTTACACCTCACTGCTTCCCATAATAATAAACAGAGGTGTGACGGTGTAGCTGTGATAGGCAGAAATGTGATGATGGCTCTGCAGCCATCTTATAGTGAAAGTAATGGGTCATTGTAGATGGCCATAGACATGTATCTAACAGACCCTGATGGAACACTCGATATCATCAAGGTAGGGTAACAGTGTTACTTCATTTATGTTATCCGCAACAGAGAGTTAAATCATTTCACAGATCTGGGATGCTGTGTAAAAATGAAATTCTCACCAGTAAGATTTAAAATGAATACTGTATATGCTTTACTCATTCTAGAAAAATAACAGGTTAACGTTACAGTACGGACTTAACACTGCAAGTGATTTTCTGTCAGCCCTAACCACCACCAGAATGCCTGAAAAAATTTCCAGAAATTCACGTGACACCGCCCTGCCTCCCCAACCTATTCTGGTTCCCTGGGTGCAAGGAACCAGTAATCAAGAACTACATATGTGCCCACACCTGCCAGTACCCAGCTGTCCCTTTTCATCAAAGTCATAGCCTGCAAGACTCCTTCTGGATCCTGGAATTGGACAGCCAATTGCAACTTTCCATGTTTAGATAGAAAACCAAATTGAATTTAATGTGGTTCTAAAGCCTCAAGCTTTTTTTACCTTAAAGTGTTTGTAATCCTAAAAAAAAAAAAAAAAAAAAAAGGAGCTCCTGATCCTTTATAGCAGGTTAAATAGCACAGTGCTTGTGCTGTGTAACCTGCCCCTTAATAAACTGTAGAAAACCTGGCTGATCCTGTGTCCCCCCTCTGTGTACTGACCATGATAATCATGGCTGCTGAGCCCTGATTACCGTGGTCAGTTTACGTGCCTGTCATCCGCAGCTCTGCCCCCCCCATCAGCTCCGTGTGCCTGTGTCTCCACCCCCCCTCCTCCTGCCGCTCTACTGTCCGTGCATTTGACTGGTGCCATTAGTCCCGAGTCGTCGGTACTAAT
>BLSH010500316.1:293593-320931 GCA_018402905.1 Glandirana rugosa | reverse complement strand
CCATGAATGCTAACATGTATTGTGACATACTGAAGCAGAGCATGATTCCCTCTCTTCGGAGACTGGGCTGCAGGGCAGTATTCCAACATGATAACGACCCCAAACACACCTCCAAGACGACCGCTGCCTTGCTCAAGAACCTGAGGGTAAAGGTGATGGATTGGCCAAGCATGTCTCCAGATCTAAACCCTACTGTGCATCTGTGGGGCATTATCAAACAGAAGGTGGAGTAGCAAAAGGTCTCGAATATCCACCAGCTCTGTGATGGCATCATGGAGGAGTGGAAGAGGACTCCAGTGGCAACCTGCAAAGCTCTGCTCAACTCCATGCCCAAGAGGGTTAAGGCAGTGTTGGAAAATAATGGTGGCCACACAAAATATTGACACTTTGGGCCCAATTTGGACATTTTCACTTAGGGGTGTACTCACTTTTGTTGCCAGCCCCCCCTCCCCCGCTGTAGATCTGTATAAGTCCATCAATACAATCTGCCACAGTATCTACCATATCGGCTTGATTGGAAGGTGTATGTGTGAGGTGTATGTGTGAGGGGGTAGACCACATTTATTGTAGTCATTACAGGATAATTTTACATTCCATCTTGATCTTAATGTGTATAGGGCGGTGTTGATTGTGTCTGCTACAATCACTGCAGGCATATCTCACCTCCCCTCTCCCCCTTCACCGCTGTGGATCTGTGTAAGTCCATTGATACAATCTGCCGTAGTATCTAATATATCGAATTGATTGGAAGGTGTTTGTGAAGGAGTAGACCACATCTACTGTAGTCACTGTGGGATAATTTTACTTCACATCTTCATAGTGTCATAAATTTGATTTGCTGTGATGTTTAATCTGCTGATTAGATCTTAATGTGTATGGGGCGGTGTTGATTGTGTCTGCCACAATCATTGCAGGCACATCTCATCTCCCAACTCCCCTTTCCACTTCAATACCTTTGTGACATATACATATCTTTTGCATTGCTATGCTGTTTCAGGCTCCTTGTTTTGATTATTTCGGCTTTGAGCGCAATCCTGTATATATTTGGATTATGCTCACAGCCATCAGTGTAGGATATGCTTTCTTCTTGTCTTTGTATCTCCCGCCAGAGAGTTCGGTTTATTCATTTATTTATCTGTTGGTCCCTATCTCTCATTATTTCCTTAATTTTTTTATCCCTGGTTAGGCCGTTATAATAGTTACCTTAACACAACATTAATTGAACATAATGGAAACATCATTCAAAGTGACTACAATTACTCCAGAAAGATACAATGTTGCATTTGTGATCATGCTGTTACTTTGACTTAAGTTACATATGTTGTTTATGTCTCTAATTGCCTGGCTAATGGGACCAAGCTACTTCCATTTAATCTTGTAGGACGGAGGATGCAGTTTGTTGTTTGTTTTTTCATGATCAATTTGTACCACTTTTAATTTTTCCTTTTAATATGGATACTGTTGTGCAAATTCCCCTATATATATTATAGGCTATGTGAAAATGTATTATAGAACTGCTTTTTACCACTAGATCATCTGTTTCTTATGTGGTTGATTTTGGACAAGACAATTATTTGGTGCAAATTTGCATGGATTTCAAATGCTATTCCCAATCGGTGGCTAGCCAATGGTATGTCTTGTCCAATTAATCAATTAGTAGTCCATTGTATGCTTATTTAAACAGTATGCTAGTGGGTCTATGTCCGCTATGATTAAGCGTCCCCTCTGCGACGTAAAACGCGTTAGCTGTCATGCCCCATCAGGGGTCCTGTTCGTGTCTTCATGTGATGTATTGATCTGCTTTTAAAAATCTTCAATAAAGTGGTGTGTTTTTGGAAGTGCGGCTGTCCAGGAATTTCTTCATCCTACAATAATAGCCATGTGTTGAGTTATTTTGAGGGGACAGCAAATGTATTCTGTTATACAAGCTGTACACTCACTACTTTACATTGTAGCAAAGTGTCATTTCTTCAGTGTTGTCACATGAAAAGATAGAATAAAATATTTACAAAAATGTCAGGGGTGTACTTACTTTTGTGAGATACTGTATATGAAACACTGAAGACTTCTATCACTGAAGGACTGCATATGGATTGTTTTTAACACCTATTTATGCACTGAGTGGATTTGCATTTTATATTATGTTTGTATTCTAAACGATATTGTATTGATTCATTAGCGCTGTTTTTTTACCTATGATTGTACATTTTAAAGTAGATTCTTGTTTAGGTATGGCTGTTAGCTCTAAATTAGCATTCCAACCTCATGGGTTGAAGTCAGGGCACTGTGCAGGTCACTCAGGTTACTAGCACCGACAAGGCCAAAGACAAGATTACCCATACCCAGCAGCCCCAACGTCCCTTTAAATGGGTTATTGTGCCCGGGAGGTGGGAAAGTCTGCCTAATCATGTGACCACTGTGATTGGCTATCACATGGTCACATGATCAGGAACCAGTCCCACTGCTTCCTGATCATTAGTACAGACTGAGAGGTGTCTTTGACAGCTCCCTTTCTTAGCTGGGTGCGTACAGCATTTATATATAAGTATAGTAATAGATTATGGGTTAATACCCTGTGTCAGTTTACTTTTGCTATTACTTTTAGATACTATTTTCTAGTAGCATCAAAGACAGGAAAGGAAATTAAATATCTCTGTCAGGGACAGGATCAGCATGACATGGGCAATTTATATCCTAATTGGATACAAAATTAATTGATTGTTGAAGTAGGCCCTTAAGTTAAATAGCTTTGATAAATCTAAGGTAGATTGTGCATGGATTGTACAATCAGAGTGTAATGTGTGTGAGCAGTGTTATTAGTCCACTGGTAAGATCTTGCATGGATATATGTAAGTTGTAAAAACACATACAAAAGTTGATCTTTACTTACGGTTTACTAAAACCCTTAGCTTCCAGCCAGGCTTTCACTTCCTCTGGGTCAGACTGGAAAGTTAATGGAACGTGTACTTGCTGAGCTTTTTGTGTTACAAAATTCCGTTTAGGTGGTTGATTACTTGTGATTTTCTTTAAGAGTTCATCATTCACTTCATCCATGTGGTGAATTAACTCTGCAGAAATAAAATGAACACGTTGAGAACTATACACCAAGCCAATGGAAGGAAGCATTGTCACAGAATATATGATAAGCTGAAATTACAGAACCCCAATAAGAACTATTACATTGTAATGCAATTTCATATAAACTTTGCTGTTGACTGTCTTACATCCAAAATGTGAGCTATTTTTTTGGTATCCATTCCTACCCATCATAGCCATCTTTCCCTAAGGGCTCATTCTGGCCACTCTCATTGGCCCGTGTTGCTTAACACAGCCCCTCTGCAAGTGCAAGGCAAACTGCCTTGTTTCTAATTGTCCCAGTTCATACTAATGTGCTGCTTTGAAGTGTGCTGGTGGAAAATGGAACACGTTGCATTTAAATGGAGCGCAACATGAGCACAAAGTCCCAAAATGGTAATGACTGCACCAAAATAGGATAGGAGATCTCTCATGTAGAGGTATGTCCAACAATAAAAACACTTTGATTTTAATAGTCACAACACTCATTATGGAAAATAAAAACAAAGTATCAAAAAAAAAAATCTTTTTTAAAGGTCAACAAAAAAAACTTGGAAAACATGTGGAAAAAGTATTATTGTGCATGCAAAAATAAACCAAAATGCACATTGTCAGTGCATATCAACTGTGATATGAATGGGCCCTAAAAGTAATTAAAACATTCTTTGTGTGTTGAACTGCTCTTCAGCAACATTTCATTGCAAAGGTAGCAGCCCATTTCTTTTGGTGCTGTGATCTGCAGCAGCTGAAAATAAAGTTGCAGCAGAAAATGTAATCCAGTCTAAAGGTGATTGGCTGGCTGGGTGCTGTGAAGCCAGTGCATTGTGTATGGCTGACTTATTTATTGCGTCCAATGGAATTCATGTTGAGTGTTTGAACACAACATCAACAAACCTACTGTCAATAAAGATCCTATGGCTCGGTTCACACCTAGGCGACTTGCGATCCGACTTGTGTCACCTCAAGTCGCTTGACAGCCGAAACCCCATTGAAATGAATGGGAGCCGTCTTAATATACACTACTTCAAGGCAACGTCTATCCGACTTGTACCAATAGAATTCAATGGAAGTCACCTCCAAGTCGGATCCCCATCTATATTGAAGCGACTTTACAGTTTAAAAGAAAATAATTTTTGAAAGCAACCCCCTCCCTCCCTTCTCTGATTGGCCACAGGCAAAGTCATCTGGCATGGAGTCACGTTGTAAGTTGCCCGAAGTCGCGCTGAAGTCACGCTGAAGTCACGCTGAAGTTGCCTTCAAATAGCCTAGCAAAGTTGCCCCCAAAGTCAAATCGCCTAGGTGTGAACCGGCCCTATAGAGAAAGGGCAACTCCTGGTACATACAAAATGTGCATATTGGAAGCAATGCCTAAGGTATGTACAATAGCTCTCAACCATTGGAGGGACTTTCTATTTTTTAAACCAAATCACTCTTTTCTTCTTTCCTCCTGAGTTGTCCTTCTTTTAGGTCTGATGTATAGATCTCTGTAAAAAAATACTATTAATCTACCAGAAATGTATACTACACTAAACCTTTCATCTAACCATCAAAGCGGTTAGCACTGCCACCTGGCAGCACTAGGGTCGTTGGTTCGAAACCCAACCATGGCACTACCTGCCTGGATGTTGCATGTTCTCCCTGTATCTGTGTGGGTTTCCTCTGGGTACTCCAGTTTTCCTCCCACCTTCCAAAGACATGCTGGTAGGTTAATTGTCTCCTGTCTAAATAGGCCCTAGGATGTGTATGTATGAATGTGACTTAGGGACATTAGATTTTGAGCCCCTTGAGGGCAGGGACTGATAAGAATGTATAATAAGTAATAATAATAAGTATGTAAAGCGTTGTGTAAATTGATTGTACCTGTAATAAATAAAAAAACCTGTTATTGCAATTCTTATATGCAATTATGGCATATGTTATTTTGAAAAGGAAAAGTAGTGGTGACAAGCACTTGTGAGGCTTAGTCAATCATTTTTCTGCACATACATTTTTATTGGGGTCCACATAACTGCTAAGTGGTGACACTTTTTTTTTACTCTCAGAGAGTTGGGAGGTACAGCATATGTATGCTATTCTGCAGGGGATACAACCTTGCAGAAGTTAGTAAAACCCTCTATTTATTGTTGATAAGTTTCTAAAAAATCGTTTTTAGTCCTGGAGGCATGAAATACCTCTGTTAAATATGTCTCCCAAAATGGGTTGGGTAAAATAAGGATACTTGGGCTAACAGCAAAGGTAGGCTGCAGGTCAAGTTGTGGTACAATAATGGAATGATATGAATCAGGTCTTTTAGAGGAACAGTTAATACAGAACCAAACTGGGAAGCTTTCTATGTGATGAATCTGTGAAAAATTTGTGTGTCTCCTACACTGGAAAATATGACCAATACTGGGACTACACCAGGGCCGAATTTCCCATTAGGCATTGTAGGCATGTGCCTATAGGCGCCTTTCCTAAAGGGGCACCCATCTGTACATGGTCAGATCTAGGGGAGTGGTGGGGTGGGCTGAGCCCCCCCCTAGATTTCAGTTGTGCCCCCCCCCCCCAGGCTGGCCCCCTCATGAACATTGTACCCACACCTGCTGCAAGTCCGGACAGGAGAAGTGTCAGCAAGGAGAGAACTGGGATAACATCTTCCATGCATCAGATAACACGGGATCCTCTTACTGTGGAAGGTACATTGCTTGATTCCCTGTCCCCTACTTCCTCCAAGGACTGCTCATCTGTGCCCCCCATGAACATTGTACCCTCACTCGTTGCAAGTCTGGAGAGGAGAAGTGTTAGTGAGAAGAGAGCTGGGATAACAGTGCTCCTCCATACAAAAGATAACACAGGATCCTCTTACATCACACAGTACATGGCTCGATTACCCATCCCCTACCCACATTTTCATGAAAACTCCAGCACTACCACTAACAATAGTGTCTACATGCAAACTATAATGGGTGCTGCTCATATTCATATGCATTCCCACACGTGGATGTAATGATAAGTAAGAAATAATGTGGCACTCCCTATCAGTATTCTCTGAGTTATGTGAATAAATACGTGTCACTTTCTATAAATCATTCAATCAGTGCAAAAAATGAATTGTAATAAGTGCAGAAAAAAAATAAAATAAGTGCAGAAATAAACTTGCAAAATTGCTCACTACTCTTGTAAAATCAGAGGGGGCTATTCATGCTGGGAAGGGTAATGGGAGGAAGGGGGGGATTTGTGCTAGAAGAAGGAATGGGGGGGGGGCATATGTGTTGGGGGAGCAGAATTGGGGAAGATTTGTGCTACTAGGGGAGTAGGAGAGGGGCAGGGATTTGTGCTGTGCTGGGAAGAGTAATATGGAGGGGTTTGTACTAAGGGATTTGGGGGGTGGGATTGTACTAGGAGAGAGATTTGAGGGGAAGCAGATTTGTGCTGGGTGGGGGAATTTGGGGTAGAGGATTTGTGCTGGGTGGGGGAATTTGGGGTAGAGGATTTGTACTAGGAGGGGGGATTGGGGGAGAGGATTTGTACTAGGCTGCGAGGGGTTGGGTGGAGAACTTACACTAGGAGGGGTGATTTGGGGCAAGGATATATGCTAGGAGTGGGGATTTGGGGAGAGGGGTTTACGCTAGGTGAGGATATTTGGGGAAGAGAATTTGTGCTAGGAGGGGGGATTTGGGGAGAGAATTTGTGCTAGGAGTGGGGATTTGGAAGGAAAGAGGATGTGTGCTAGGAGGGATGATTTGTGGGGAATTGGGGGGGGGGGATTTGAGCTGGGAGGGGGATTTGTACTGTGAGTATGGGGAATTTTTGCATTTATTGTTTAAGGAGAATTTTAACGGGCAGAAGGAATTCATGCTTAGGGTTGAGCATGTGATTAGTGTTGTTTTAGTTTCTTTTTTAGAGGGGGGGCGTTTCAGAATTCTCTGCCTATAGGCTCCTGAGATGTAATTCCAGCCCTGGACTATATACTTCCATTTTTGCTCAGCGCTGTGAAAAAAAACACTTTATTACAAAACAAGAACTTAGCTGGCTTTTGTTTTAGAATGTTATGAAAATTCTATGATGCAGCCATACAGTCTATCTGGCACTCTGTTTGGCACAATCTATGGTAGTCTCTTTGGTGGTCTGTATGATGCAGTCTCTCTTTAGCATTCTATATGGCTCAGTCAGAATCTCTTACAACTGAAGTGATCCCATCTCTGGTATGCTTTGTGGCATAGTCTTTGGCAGTCTTCCTATAAGGTAGGATAAACGAAAATAAAGGGGGTGGTGTGGTGCTGCTATATCAACATAGAAAAATGGTGCAAAAAAAATATATAAATATTTAAAATGTATAAATGAAAGGAAGAAGTGAATTGGCTGCTGCCCCCACAAGAGCAACCAAAGGATGCTCAGATAGATAAAGTGATTCATAGAGTTCAATAGACGTCTACCATACGGACGTCTGGCAGCGCCACACCCACATTTCTCCTTTTCCTATAAGGTAGAGTCTATCAGACAGACCCCCCCCCACATGGTGCTATCCTTGTGTATGGAGCAGTCTGTATTGTACAGTCTCTGTGGCAATGCCACTGTATGGTGTGGTCTCCTATATAAATTAGTCTGTATGGTACAGTCTCTCTGTATGCTACTATAATTAAGTATGGAGCAGTCTCTCTGTAACAAGGACAGTTGCTAGCAATCTTTCTGCAAGCCTAGCAGTCTCATGTAATATGGCAGTCTCATTTTTAATGATTGGCAGGGGTCATAGGAGATTTCTGGCGGGTTCTAAGTATATGGCTTGTTGGTTAGGTTGTGGAATCAAAAGCAGGTAGGAAAGCCATTGCAGACACAGGGTGTAAAGGCCAGGTGTAGATCTGCAGAACCAAAACCTAACTTACGTTCTTTGGTGTTCTGACTGGTTGACCACCCAGTCATCTCACTTCCCCATTTATCTCCAGCATAACTACTTGGAAGCTTGAATGCAGGGCTAACGGGACTTCTTGGGTTTCCTTCTCGGTATTTGCTTCCACTCTATAACATAAGCACATATGTATATTTAACAACAAAGACATGCATATTACACACTATAATATTACAATGACCACAATTTTGTCCTTATTTTCTAGCTATACAATTTTAAACTTTTTTAAACATATTATCTAGCAATTTTAAAATTTCAGAACTAAAAAGAACATATCTAAAAATCGGCTAAACCCTTTCAAATCTTTTGTTTAGAACAACAGCTAGTCAGCTGTTTGGCTCAAGCCACCCGTACATGAGATCTTGTTACGGTTATCTCATATAACTATATAAGACTGGGATAGGAGGGCATTTGTATCATTGCCCTAAGGACAACCGATGCCTTCTTCCTTAATAAATATATTATTACTTTGCCATATGGTCCATCTATCTGGCTTTCTTCCGTTGATACTACATCGAGAATGTTATATGGGACATAGCCTTCCTGCCCAATGGTGTTTCTTAGCTTCCACCACTGTTTGTTATCTTCCAGAATCTGTAAAAAACATAAAGAAGATCACATCTAGCACCTTAAATATACAGCAGCATCATAATTTTGGCCTGCAGTAGTTTTGTCATCTTTTGAAATTTGAAGAAAATAATTACATTTATAAAAGTAATCCTACCTCCAGTACTTCATCTTTCATTACTGACAATTCGTTGGCATTTCTGGCAGTGAAGTCATAACGAATTTTGGCGCATTTCTGTGGCTGTGCAGGCAGTGGTGCTTCATAACTGTTTGAAAATAAAGATGAAAGAAGACTATGATTAATAAAACTTTCCTAAAGTTAATGGGAATTATAGGTAACCCTAAAAACATATCACAATTAATCATTATTAAAAAAAAATGTTGGTATTAAACTTTACTGATTACAAACACAATCAGCGCAAATAGGGTGTGATTAACTAAATCTAAGCTGCTGACACAGAATAAGTGATTTCACTTCACTCAAATCAATATTAAACCAAATAATAAGCGCAGCGCTATGTTCAAAACATATACTAAAGTGCTCATGAATAGTGCAAAATTAATACATAAATGCTAATCATTTAACATACAATGTGATCAATCCCTCCCAACATGTATTCAGTACTAAATACAGTGCAATAATAGTGCATAACATGTATCCACATATATGGGCAATGGGATCCTGTCCCTTTCTCTTTCATGCCTTAATGACTGATTTGGAGTATTGGAAATTGACTTAGAGGAATGTGGATGGTTAATTTTTTGGTTGGAAGCAATGGTGATTGAGCCTGAGAGGCACACAAGCACATGGGAAACCATAATAGATCCCAAAGAGGGATAAAAGTGGTCTTTCTACTTTGCTAAGGTGAGAGGCCAATATAGTTGGTGAAGGATAAGAATCTGACACGTGTGATGTGAATCCTTTAACACGATTGGTGCCTTTACTCTCAGTGCTTTCCACCTATGGATCTATTTTTCTTTTACTTATTTGCCCGTTGAAAAAGAAAAGTGACGGACTGTTGATGCAATATATTCCGATTTACTGCTTAAACATTTTTCACAAATATTTTTTCACTAACTGAACTGCTTTTGCTTGCACTATTGTTTGCCCATATATGTGGATACATGTTATGCACTATTATTGCACTTTATTTAGTACTGAATACATGTTGGGAGGGATTGATCACATTGTATGTTAAATGATTAGCATTTATGTATTAATTTTGCACTATTCATGAGCACTTTATATGTTTGAATATAGCGCTGCACTTATTATTTGGTTTGGTATTAAACTTTAGTTTTGGGTAGAGTGGAGAAGGCTTAAAGGGGTTCTAAACTTTTTTGTAAAATAACAAACAAGTTATACTTACCTGCTCTGTGCAAGAGTTTTGCACAGAGCGGCCCCGATCCTCCTTTTCTGGGGTCCCCCAGCAACACTCCTGGCTCCTCCTCAGAGCACAGAGCAACCTCTATTTTTTAAATTTTAGCAGAGCATTTATTATCACTTTAAAAGAATAGCCCTGTCAGTGTCTCTTTTTTTGGGCTCTTCACTTCCTGTCCCATAGATGCAACAGAAAGTGAGAGACAATCTCTACAAAGTCAGGGGAATTTTCCTTCTAGACAGTTGTCACCAGAACAGGTTTTTCAATTGGAAGATTTATATCACCTACTTTGGTGACAAATCTATAATTTTGGATTTTCATACACTGCAATGGTGACAATGCTTATTGGGGCAAATAGAGAGCGTAAAATGTACCCTGCAGAGGTAGACAGCAATAAATTACAGGGGTCCTAATATATCTCCACTGTATCCAAAACTAAAATAAATTAGCTATACAAAAACTTGAAGTATCTAATGGAAGATTGATAAACTGGCAAGAATCCTCTTAATGCTGTACACGCAGTTAGAGCCTCCTTCAAAACAGCAAACATTGCAATGTAAGTAAACAGTGTGTAAAAATTCACTGGATAAAGACATACTGTATAATATATCCTCTATAGTGGACACAGCTGTCAATACTCTTGGACATCTGGCTAAATACTAGACAGAATATTCTCTATATTTGATGCATAAAGTAAAACTCTGTATGCCCAGGAGTAATAGAAAACATTTGTGCCTGTGTTGAATACCTTTACACATTTTATCTAAGACCCCTATATAAATGAGTGCTCTAAAATACCCTTTTGTAGAGTAAAACACTTATATATAAGGTTTAGCATATACTATACAATGCCTTTCGGGGCCATGACAATACAAGCTTTCAGTGTTGGTAGATTGGTTCTGGTAGCTGTCAGTGCAAAGCACACAACTGATAAAGTGATGCCCTACTCTAAGGCCCCTTTATGCAAACCTTTCCTTTAACCATAACAATATCTATCCCCATAACCGTAACACTAACCTTCACACTAACACTACCTGTAACCATAGCACTAACCTTCACGCTAAGGCTGGGCATAAATGTGTGGTTTCTTTTCCTAGGTGATCAAAAATAAACACATGGATTCCCTTATTTACACACACGAGGTGGATGGAGGAATCATCCCTGCTGTGCCATTTTATTCTGATAGTGGGGACTGTTAGAATACACAGATCAGTGCTTCAGCAGCTGATCAAATGAAAATTTTCCAACATGCCCGTTTGACAGACATCAAGTATTAAATTGACTTCTGTCGAGTGGGAATGGCCATAGGTTGATCAAGATTTGGCCAGTCACCATTGAAACGCTGAAATACGATCCATCTATGGCCATCTTTACTCTACCTGTACTCTAACGTTAAAGTGGATGTAAACCCAATTCATGAAATTTGACCTAGGCACATACAGTATCTCACAAAAGTGAGTACACCCCTCACATTTTTGTAAATTATTTTATCATACCTTTTCACGTGACAACACTGAAGAAATGACACTTTTCTACAATGTAAAGTAGTGAGTGTACAGCTTGTATAACAGTGTAAATTTGCTGTCCCCTCAAAATAACTCAACACACAACCATTAATGTCTAAACCGCTGGCCACAAAAGTGAGTACACCCATAAGTGAAAATGTCCAAATTGGGCCCAATGAGCTATTTTCCCTCCCCGTTGTCATGTGACTCATTAGTGTTACAATGTCTCAGGTGTGAATGGGGAGTAGGTGTGTTAAATTTGGTGTTTTCGCTCTCACTCTCTCATACTGGTCTCTGGAAGTTCAACATGTCACTTCTTGGCAAAGAACTCTCTGAGGATCTGAAAAAAGGAATTGTTACTCTACATAAAGATGGCCTAGGCTATAAGAAGATTGCCAAGACCCTGAAACTGAGCTTCAGCACGGTGGCCAAGACCATACAGTGGTTTAACAGGACAGGTTCCACTCACAACAGGCCTTGCCATGGTTGACCAAAGAAGTTGAGTGCACATGCTCAGCGTCATGTCCCAAGTTGTCTTTGGGAAATAGAACATATGAGTGCTGCCAGCATTGCTGCAGAGGTTGAAGGGATGGGGGGTCAGCCTGTCAGTGCTCAGACCATACGCCACACACGGCATCAAATTGGTGTGCATTGCTGTCGTCCCAGAAGGAAGCCTCTTCTAAAGATGATGCACAAGAAAGCCCGCAAACAGTTTGCTGAAGACAAGCAGACTAAGGACATGGATTACTGGAACCATGTCCTGTGGTTTGATGAGACCAAGATAAACTTATTTGGTTCAGACGGTGTCAAGCGTGTGTGGCTGCAACCAGGTGAGGAGTACAAAGACAAGTGTGTCTTGACTATCGTCAAGCATGGTGGTGGGAGTGTCATGGTCTGGGGCTGCATGAGTGCTGCTGGCACTGGTGAGCTACAGTTCATTGAGGGAAACATGAATGCCAATATGTACTGTGACATACTAAAGGAGAGCATGATGCCCTCCCCTCGGAGACTTGGCCGCAGGGCAGTATTCCAACATGATAACGACCCCAAACACACCTCCAAGACGACCACTGCTTGCGGAGGGTAAAAGTGATGGACTGGCCAAGTATGCCTCCAAACATAAACCCTATTGAGCATCTGTGGGGCATCCTCAAATGGAAGGTGGAGGAGCACAAGGTCTCTGACATCCACCAGCTCTGTGATGTCGTCATGGAGGAGTGGAAGAGGACTCCAGTGGCAACCTGTGAAGCTCTGGTGAACTCCATCTCCAAGAGGGTTAAAGCAGTGCTGTAAAATAATGGTGGCCACACAAAACATTGACACTTTTTCCCAATTTGGGCATTTTCACTTAGGCGTGTACTCACTTTTGTTGCCAGCAGTTTAGACAATAATGGCTATGTGTTAAGTTATTCAGAGGGGACAGAAAATTTACACTGTTATACAAGCTGTACACTCCCTACTTTACATTGTAGCAAAGTGTAATTTCTTCAGTGTTGTCACATGAAAAGATATAATAAAATATTTACAAAAATGTGAGGGGTGTACTCACGTTTGTGAGATACTGTACATGTAAAACTTATGTGGGGAGATTTGTTTCATCTCTGTGTATCATCTGAGGCTATTCACTTCACTGGGTAAATGGAGGGCTTACATCCACTTTAACTTTTCCTGGAATACTAATGTTTCTATGTATACTTACCTTTGTGCTAGGATCCCCAGTGCCAAATGTTAAAATTCTAGCACTGAAATTCCCAGTGCTGGAATCTACTTATCAAAAAAAAAACAAAAACAAAAAAAAAATATTATTTAGAGTGGAACTATAGACAAAACTTTTATCTTCCTTTTGGATAGAGTAAGGGAGGGTTATAATCCGTCATAATTTTTTTCGCCATCTGTGTCCCATTGCAGAGATTTACCTTCATTTCCTATCCCATAGCCAAACAGGAAGTGAGAGAAAATCCCTGCAAATTAAGGGAATTCCTTGGGGCCCCCCAGGTCACCAGAACTAGTGCCCCCATTGGAAGATTGCCCCTCTATTACTTAAAGTGGATGCAAATCCACCACTCACCCAGTATAAACTAATGGCACAGTATTAATGTCTATATACATGCAAGCCTCCTGCAAGTATCCCTACCTTGAAAATGTCACCCCCTTCAGCAGTAGGGGCCCTGCAAAACTCTGGAATCCTTGGGTGGGTCTCTTTGCCTGTGCTCGGTGGGTGGAGTTGTGATGTCACAAGACTCCCCGCCCACCTCTACACTTTCCTACTCTCAATTCCTGAGTTTTGAGTAATATCCAGTCAAAACTCAGGAAAGGCACCACATGATTTCAACATGTCCAATCAAGCTGAAGTGTGGAACAGCTAATCCTGGGAGAGCTGGAGAAGAAAGGATGGGGGATGTGAAGCCGGAATGGTATCATGCCGCGCATCAGATAAAGAAATCACATGTCAGTCACAGCAGTGGGGGGTGTGGCGACACAAACTTATCTTTGTGTCTTTTTTTTATCTTATTGCAAAAAGACAAGAGGATTGCTCATAGCTGGATTAACTCTTCGTGACTGAGGACAGATGATTTGACATCCTCTACTGTACCAGGTATAAGTCTTCATTAAAAAAATATTTTTCAGGTTTACATCCACTTTAAATGTAGTATTTTCTTTTACTTTCATTTGCAATTATAATGGTAAACTGGATAAATAGAGAGGGGGAATCTCCTGAACAGGGGCACAGACAGCAATAAAAAGTGACAGGTTTTTCTCCCATTTCCTGCCATTTCTTATGAGCTCTTATTTTGATCACAATATGTGAGTATTTTTAATCCATTGTTTTCTCCAATAAATCTGTTAAAACGGTATCACACGATTGTGGGCTTTTCTCTTTTACTTGAATACACTTCGTTTGAACACCGGATCATTCCTGGACGGGAGAACGAGAGGGTTTGGAGTCACTCTTCTTCCCACCAGTGCTGGCCCAGGTCAGTGAATACCCCCCTCAGGAGGAACGGACCATCGGGACGGAGGACCATCCTCCAGGAGCCACCAGGAGGTCCCTCATGTGGCGTTCCCTTGTTCCCAGATGAACGGATGTCCATGAGTCAAGTTGGAATATAAACACCTACGCTTGTTCTGCCAATATCTGATAAGCCTGCATCCATTGTCTTTTTTCACCGCTGAAGTTTATTGGTGACATCTATCACAGAGTGAATTGCCTTCATATTATCAAAAGACTCTTAATTTAATGCTGTTTACCTAGGCGCTGCATGTGAATATTAAGTGCATTTTTTGGACAATACAGATCTATTGTTTTGTGCGTGCTGCCATCCATAATCCTCACCCTTTTGGTTTTACCTTTCTATTTTCAATATTAACATTTTTTAGTGAGCGCAGATTTTCTGCTTTTATTAAAAGTGACAGGTGCTCTAATCCATCTCCACTTTATCCAAATCTAGAAAAAAAGGTTTGCCTTTAGTTATACTTTAAGTATAGCAAATGCTTTAAAAGAGCTGCAAGTAAGCATGTGTTCTTAAACAAAAATACAGAGGGAAGCAGCTACACAAATCAAGCATTTAGAGACAATCCTTCTAAGAACCTCATAAAAATGCCTTCCTGCGCTAAAAAGCCAAAATGTATGAACTATGAATAAGTGTGAGCTGTGCCAGCACATTATGTGCTATTGTAACACAAATTAAACCCACCAAACAAACAAAAATTAAGTGCAGTGCTCACTAGTGTTGAAAACCTAATACAATATATGCTCAATAAACAAATAATTATCTTAGTGAAAAACATACATCAGTGCCATCACATCACAAAAATTGATAAAAATGATAAAAGTCCTACTTTTCAAAGTTATACAATACTGTCCTTTTTAAATCAGTAGTAAACACTGCTTTATGACCTGCACCTACAGGTAAGGCAATAATAAGGCTATTCACATTTGTAGCGGCTGATAATGTCACCGACCCATACGCACTATGCTCTGCATTGATGGCACACTAGAGTATGCCGTCCATTGAGAGCGCTGTGCCGTGACTCCTGTGGGCATGTGCGGGGGTGACGCCATCACAGCCCGGCCATTCAAAAGGTCCGAGAGCAAGAACCCGGAAGGAAGACCAGTTAAAGATGGAAGCGATGACAGCGGTGGTCACTGGAGGGCTTTCTTTTAAGGTATGTCTGTCATAATGAGCTAGTATGCGGTGCATATTAGCACATTGTTACGTAAACTGCTCAGGGGACAATTTTTTTCTTTGGACTTTACTACCACTTTAAATGTGACCCAAAAGTATGCAGTGTGCTCTTAAGTGCTCAAACTTGATATACTGTTCCACATGGATCCTGCATGGAAAATATTGGCACACACCACCACTTTGTGTTCCTTTCCCAACTTAATAATAAGATGGACTCTCCCTTTGCATGGTGGGACCTTGTTACCATAGGTCCATACTGTGCCTTTCCCCTTTAAAGGGATATATGTAATAGCGCTACCTGGTCTTTCCACTGCACAATAATTCCTGCTAGCACTCCTTCCTTTTAAAGGATGGTTGCAATAACACCTCTCCATCTAGGCATGTGACAAAGTCTTGATGTCTAAACATGTCGGGTGGAGCTTGATGACGTGATCACAGCGCGACCAGAAAATGTTCTGTGAGCTGCTGCAAACACTGAAGGAGACAGTTTCTGGATGAGATTTTATCTTTGTGCACAGGGTTAGTGCACCGTTTTATGTGAGTGTATCTTTTATATTTTTACCTTTAAAAAAAATGTAAACACAGAGCACTATTAGTTTTTATTTTATCTTTGAAGAACATACAGTTGTGCTCAATACGTTTACATACCCTGGCAGAATTTATGATTTCTTGGCCATTTTTCAGAGAATATGAATGATAACACAAAAACTTTTCTTTCACTCATGGTTAGCTTTTGGCTGAAGCCATTTATTATCAATCATCAACTGTGTTTACGCTTTTTAAATCATAATCACAACAGAAACTAACCAAATGACCCTGATCAAAAGTTTACATACCCCAGTTCTTAAGAACGTGTTTTGCCCCCTTTAACATGAATGACAGCTTGAAGTCTTTTGTGGTATTTGTGGAGGAGGCTCTATCTTCTCAGATGGTATCTTGGCAAAAAGTCTCCAGTTCCTGGAAATTCTTGAGCTGTCTTGAATGAACGTCACGTTTGAGATGTCCCCAGAGTGGCTCAATGATATTGAGGTCAGGAGTCTGAGATGGCCACTTCAGAACCTTCACTTTATTCTGCTGTAGCCAATGACAGGTCGACTTGGCCTTGTGTTTTGGATCATTGTCATGTTGGAATGTTCAAGTAAGTCCCATGCGCTGCTTGCTGGCTGATGAACGCAAATGTTCCTCCAGTATTTTTTGATAATATACTGCATTCATCTTGCCATCAATTTTGACCAAACTTACTGTGCCTTTGTAGCTCACACATCCCCAAAACATCCACGATCCACCTCCGTGTTTCACAGTAGGAATGGTGTACCTTTCATCATAGGCCTTGTTGACTCCTCTCCAAATGTAGCGTTTATGGTTGTGGCTAAAAAGCTAAATTTTGGTCTCATCACTCCAAATGACTTTGTGCCTGAAGGTTTGAGGCTTGCCTCTGTGCTATTTTGCCTATTGTAAGTGGGATACTTTGTGGCATTTGAGTAGTAATGGCTTTCTTCTGGTGACTGGACTATGCAGCCCATCTTTCTTCAAGTGCCTCCTTAAGGTGCATCTTGAAACAGCCACACCACATGTTTTCAGAGAGTCCTGTATTTCACCTGAAATTATTTGTGAGTTTTTCTTTGCATTACGAACAATTTTTCCTGGCAGTTGTGGCTGAAATTTTAGTTGGTCTACCTTACTGTGGTTTGGTTTCAACAGAACCCCTCATTTCCCACTTCTTGATTAGCGTTTGAACACTGATAATTGGCATTCTAAATTCTTTGGATATATTTTTTTTTTATATCCCTTTCCTGTTTTATACAATTCAATTATCTTTTCCCGCAGATCCTTTAGCAATTCTTTTGCTTTCCCCATGACTCAGAATCCAGAAACATCAGTGCAGCACTGGATGACAGATGAAAGGTTCTGTCAGAAGTCCAGAAACCCATTGACCTTTTAAAGGCGCACTAATTATAAGCAAACAGATCACAGGTGAGAATGGTTACCTTTAATAGCCATTCAAACCCCTTTGTGTCAACTTGTGTGCATGTTATCAGGGTCAGGCCAAAATCACCAGGGTATGTAAACTTTGATCAGGGTCATTTGGGTAGTTTCTGTTGTCATTATGATTTAAAAAGAGTAAACACAGTTGATTGATAATAAATGGCTTCAGCCAAACATTAACCATGAGTGAAAGAAAAGTATTTGTGCTATCATTCATATTCTCTGAAACATGGGCAAGAAATCATAAATTCTGTAAACTTATGAGCACAACTGTATCTGTGCCTACCTGTGGAATGGAGGAGACGGAGTGGTGTTATTGCAGCCATCCTAATAGGACCTGCTGTGCAGTGGAGGAGACCAGGTGGTGCTATTACATATATCCCTTTAAAGGGGAAAGGCGCAGTATGGGCCTATGGTAACCAGGTCCCACCATGCAAGGTGAGAGTCCACCTTATTAACGTGGGAAAGCAACATGAAGTGGTGGTGTGTGCCTATATTTCCCATGCAGGATCCATGTGGAACAATATATCAAGATTGAGCACTGCAGAGCACGTTGCACACTTTTTGGTCACATGTTAAAAAGGGAGACAGTATTGTATCATTTTGAAAAGTATGACTTTTATGATTTCTATTTATTATTGACACTTGATGCCATTGATGTATGTTTTTCACTAAAGTGATTCTTTGTCTTTTTAGTATTTATTAGGTTTTCAACACTACTGGGCACTGCACTTATTGTTTGTTAGTTTGGTTTTCTGCTAAAATCATTGTTTGTGACCTCTGCCAGCCAAGAGTGAGAAAGCTTTCATTTGTGTAAAAAAAGGTTAACTGGGCTAAGAGTCTATGTCTGACTCTGACTCTGATTCACCTTACATAGAACTGAAGGCAAAACTTTTTTTTGTACTTGTATAGCGTAAGGGAGCGTTCCCCTGTCAGTTTTTTTTTGCCATCTGTGTCCCATTGAGAGGATATCCCTCCACTTCTTGTCCCATAGCAATGGAAGGAAATCCCTCCAAAGTGAGGGAAATCCCTGGAAGTCACCAGCACAAATGTCCCCATATTGGAAGATTCCCTCTGTATTCTTGTTCTGGTGACCATTCAAAATAATAATTTTTACTTTTGGTGATAAGATATCGGCCACTAGGACAAATAGAGAGGGTGAATCTTCTTATAGGGGACACAGACAACAATAAAATCCTGATGGGTGTTCTAATCAATCTCCACTCTATCCAAAACAAAAAAGAAAACATTTTACCCACAGTTATACTTTAACCTCAGCAATACTCACGTGGTAATTTTAGGGCCTGTGTTGTATTCTGGCTTAATTTCAGGCAGAATTGGTGAAGGTTGCTGTCTGAAAGATGGGGTCCGATAAGGATTTGCACTTGGGGGAGAAGCCTGCAAGACACAAATTAGACATTTAAATTACATTCGGTGTGACACTTATAATTTTATATGGGTTATCAATGCTACAACTGATGCCAAGTCCAGTAGGCCATAGCAACCCATTAACAGTTGCCTTTAATTGTTCTAACTCTGGTGTCTCCAAACACATTAACAAAGGGACTGTTTACTGTCCTTCTGAATTTATGGGGGTTGAACTGTGGTCAGTGGGAGTAGAAAATGCCCCAGCTTCAGTGGGATTAAATAATGCTTCAATGCCTGCTGGTCGTTAGTGGGAGCAAGAAAATTACTTAGCGCCTGTGGTGAGTAGGAGGAGGTTTAGTGCCCCAACGTTGGTGTCAATGGGAGGAACAGTGCCCCATTGTTGGTGTCAATGGGAGGAACAGTGCCTCATCATTGTTGTCAATGGGAGAAATAGTACCCTATTGTTGGTGTCAGTGGAAGGAATAGTGCCCCATTTTGGTGTCAGTGGGAGGAATAGTGCCCCATCATTAGGCTCAGTGGGAGGAGCAATGCCCCATTATTGATGTCAGTGGGAGGAATAGTGCCACATTTTTGGTGTCAGTGGGCGAAATAGTGCTTCATCACTGGTATCAGTGGGAGGAATAGTGTTCCATTGTTTATATCAGTGGCAAAGGAGTGTGCACAGTGACAGGTTAATTGGATCCTGTCCAAAGTGGCCCTAATATGTGTATGTATGAATGTAAGTTAGGGACCTTAGATTGTAAGCTCATTGAGAGTGTACAATATATATATGTAAACCATTGCATAAATTGACAGTGCTATACAAGTACCTGAAATAAACAAATTAATATATACGTTTGGAAATGCCAGTAAAAACTTGGCTGTGCCAGTAAATTTTGGGTGTGTTTCTTATCTGGTAGGAGACTGCGCTGGACTGGCTTCCTAAATTAGAAGTCTATGTGAAGGTGGCAATGGGGGCCTAACCCCTCTCAATACCTCTATCTGGCTGGGTATAGAAGAAATGGTGAGCCCTTTTTACGGGCAGGGCTGCTGACTCTGGAAACGGCTTGAAAGTGCTGTTTCCACACTAGGATCCAGGGGTGGGTAAAAGGAGCGCCCAAAATCACATGATAAACAATAAAAAACGTTTTCTTTTTTTGTTTTTATTTGTTATGATTTGCTTGCAGTAACAACAGTAAAAACGAGCCAGCGCGTTTCGGGGGATCAAGGACTCCCCCTTCCTCAGGGCTGTTGGTAAATGTTTGTAGTTATGCCATAGTTCTAGTATATTCCGCTCACCTGTGGCTTATGTATCTTGTGTTAATGAGTCCTAAAACCTGGGTTTTTTCCACGCTGGCTGGGAAAATGCAGGGCAATGACCCAACAAGGCGAGGGACGTGGCAGCAGCAGGGCATTTTCCCAGCCAGCATGGAAAAAAAACAGGTTTTAGGACTCATTAACACAAGATACATAAGCCACAGGGGAGCTGAATCTACTAGAACAACGGCATTACTACAACCATTTACCAACAGCCCTGAGGAAGGGGGAGTCCTTGATCCCCCAAAACGTGCTAGCTCATTTTTACTGTTGTTACTGCAAGCAAATCATCACAAATAAAAACAAAAAAAGAAAAAGTTTTTTATTGTTTATCATGTGATTTTGGGCACTCCTTTTACCCACCCCTGGATCCTAGTGTGGAAACAGCACTTTAAAGCCATTTCCAGAGGCAGCAGCCCTGCCCGTAAAAAGGGCTCACCATTTCTTCTACACCCAGCCGGATAGAGGCATTGAGAGGGGTTAGGCCCCCATTGCCACCTTCACAAATTTTGGGTGTCATGTCAGTAAATTTCAGTCTGGTTGGAGATACTGGTAGTGCAATGTCAGTACAATGACATTAGCTGGTGTTAAAACATAACACAAACATCCACACATTACATGAGTGAGATTCTTAGGGACACAGGAGGTGAGGAGGTGGCACTTACATTTCTAGGTCCATGGTTTTCTACTGGTTTGGGTGGCTGCAACAAAGGTATTAATTGTTGTTAGTAATATTAGTATTATTAGGAAATGATAAGGTGATTATACATAAATAGTGACATATAATTTTTAAAATACAGAGTGTAATTTCTTAAAAGGAAAAAGAGCATACTCCAGTCTTTTCACATCATAAATGAGATAGAGAGGGTGTGGTTAGTTAGGGTGGATTAGGCCCTTCTCGTAGGAGGAATGCATCAGTACAGCTAAGAGAAGGCTTATCTTGGCAGAATTTTATTTACAGGAAATATACTAGCATGTAAAAGCCACGGTGCCAAAGAAAACAAATAGGTCAATTTAAGATCAGGATGAGTAACAGGTATCATCAATGGGAAGAATGACAATAAAACAGACTATGAAACAGACTATAAAACATAATAACAGGCTGAATTCACCATGAAGAATAAATTATTCAAATTAATTTATGAATTTATCTCAAGACATTTTCTCCTAAAAATATTCGCTTTAGAAACAGATGTTGGTTTTGCCTGCTGAAAGCCTTATTTTCTCATGAATTGTTATTTTAAAGTCTTTTTCACCTGTGCTGTATCATTTCTTTATATGTAAAGCAGTGCTTACCTCTTCTTGGATCTTGGGTTTAAAATGATCTGGTGGATGTCCTAAGTCCAGTTCCCAAGGAGCTCCCTGGAAGATGTCTGGAGGAGGTATCCAACCATTGTTAAATTTTGGAATGTACTGAGGAATCAGAGGTTCTCTTGGCCATTCTGCCCTAGAATGAAAATTGTTCTTCTTTGTTAGTTGTCTAGAACTGCACATCTCTTACACTTTAAGACACCTTTAAGATATTGTATTAATCTATATAGTGTTGAATAGTACACAATATTTTGCACAAAGCCCACTTCATCTGATAAAGGTCACATTCTAAAGTCCTTATTTCACAGTTACACACACACACTAATGTCAACTGTAGACACGGATTAATCCACTAGTACGTTGCAGGTTTTTAGATCAAGGGGGGCTATATTAGAACACCGAAAAGGAAAAATCCTTAACTCTGTGCAGATAGAGTCCCATGTAAGAATATTAGGACCCCGGCACTGTATGACACAGGGAGCTGTTCAAGTAGCCATAATGCTAAAAATATAACTTTCATATTGTAAGGTTTGGAGTCATAAAGACTTCCACAAAAATTGTGTTCCATGATAGTTATCTTCAGTTTGGATTCAAAGAACACTGACATGGACAAAATGGGAGACATGGAGTGTGTTTTCTATGTACTATCAACACAATGGAAATTTGTACTAGTACTATGCATCTTCCCAAAATTCAAGTGAATTAAATCTACCAGGTAGGAACCACTCAACAACCACTCAGGAATATTTTTTAGTTCTGCCTTGTTTTTCATGTGCTGAATGTGCCATAGCCTGCTTCATGAGCTAACATGTCGATGGACTGTCCTTGCACATCATTCTCTCTGATGTGTATGGTGATTTGCTGTACCTGACATGCAGTATTGTTTGCACCTTCTGCTGTACAAATTCAACAAACTTTCTTTTTAAAAAAAAAAAAGTAAATCTACAAGTAACTTGGAAAGGGTTACCTAGGCCAGTGCACCCTATTCTAAAATGTAAAAAACTAAACAAATAGTAGGGCAGCATGTAGGACATCCATCGTCAGAGGTGATTTATTCTTCCAAAGCAAATACAGCTTTGCATACTGGTACTGACTAGTATTCCAATGTTTCTCTTCTCCCTCAGTTTCTGTTTCTCACTCAGCTAATGTGACCCTAGTGCTTACAGAGAAGGGCAGTTGAGGGGCAAACAAGGATGCTGTGCAAGCGCCTGATGTCCTTATCAACCAATGAGTTCATTGGTGGTTAGGATTCTGGCAGCTGGAAGGTTGGGATGGTGCACAATGAAAACATGTGGCTTTGTGTACCTAAAAGTCAGGGTTCATTCACCCACTAGCTTGTATACAATTTCTGGTCAATTTTTAGGCATTTTGCCAAGTCACCCCAGAAGAAACTTGAAGGCCCCCAGGGTGCCTGATCACCCTGGTTGAAAAAGGCTGACCCAGGTGACGCCTAAGAATTAACCCAGGTAACCATATAAGAGTTGCATCATTGTGTTGATCTTTGACAGATAAAGATATAACCTGCGAGAGAAACCCCACCTTTAAAAAAAGAGTTACTGTTCTTGCATCACTATGCCACCATGCCATCTTGACAGAGGCCAGTTCTCCCAAATCCTGAGCATTAGATCTGCATAAAGCTTTCATTTTACTTTTTACTTACCTTGATTTGGTCCATCGTTCTCCCAGAACTTCCCACGTCTGCATTTCTTTTGGGGTGAGATGCCCCCTCAGAAAATCTGTAGCGTCTTTTGAAAGGAGAGGACAGGTGATTGATCTTCCCAGTTCTGGACCTCCTGAGCTCTGAATTATCTGTAGGAAGTAATACAGATAAACTGTACAGTAAATGCACAGGGTAGATCTAGCCAGCTGGCCATAAAGAAGCAGTAAAAAATACTGCAAATGCATTTATATTTATGAATCACCTATACCCTTTGCCAGTCCCAAGAAGCTACATCCATCTGATTCTAATCAGACACAATGAATAACACAATGACAACTATTTTGTTAATACAGGCTACATGAAATAGGTTTTTTACAGACAGGGTCATATGAAGTATGTTTTTTACAGACAGGGTCATATAAAGTATGTTTTTTACAGATAGGGTGACACAAATCTAAACATTAGCTCACCAGCTCCAGTGGCCCAAAGAGAAAATGGATAAGCTCTGCAGCACTAGGATTCTGAATATGTTTTTTCAACTTTGCCTGAAAAGACACATTATGCAAATAAGTGAATATAGAATTTAAGGGATATTTTTAGAAGTCAAAAGCAAGCATTGATTGATATCAAATCCTGATAAAAAAGGCTTCTGGCCTTAAACATGTCAAACCAGGGTCACCTTGAAGCAGAACTGCTACATCTTCAAATTAAGCAGACAATTTGAGGTGTGACATCTTGTATAGATGCCCATGTGAAGATCTATTATTTGTATTTAGGATCAGGGAACATGCTAAAGGGATGTGATCGCTTGTCCTTGGGAAACCTTGGAATCCCCCATTGTTACATGTTGTCCAAGCAGTGACGAATGGCTAAATATGGGTACATCTGCGCTGAAATGTTTAGTCTAGTGACCCCTACTTTATAAGCTCTAAGAAAACAATGATGATGAAAATATAATGCAAACAGGTATACAATAAAGAGTAATAACATGTAGAATAATCAGTTCAAGCACAAAGTACAGGAAATTATGTCAGATTCTTGTTTGCAAACCCATAAACGGAAAATACAAATATATACAATAAATAAAATGTTCTGTATGCATTATATCTTACCTAATCTGATATTTAATATAATTTTTGCAAATGATGGCAGTGATTAGGGATGAGCAAAAAATGAGAGTTTTCATTACCCTGCAATTGTGGCGAACAGGGTATTTTGGCAAAGTTTTCTATTTTGGCAATATGCATTGGAAGACAAGAGTTTAATCACATTTAAGTGGCTTGCACAGAGCTCCCTTAAAAAAAAAAAACAGCCTCTAAAATAAAAAAATGGGTTGTTTTTTTTCACGCAAATTTTGTCTAAGCAGCCCAATGAAAGAAATTTGGAGTTCTATAATTTCTCTGCAAAATTAATTTCACCAAATTACTTTGCTTATCCCCAGCAGTGAGCATGAGGGGGTAACTACTTTCTTCTAGAATTTACAACTGAATAGATGAAGATTTATTTTTCTAAGTCAGGAGAAAAAGGTATTGTATACATGCCCACAGGGACCCTGATAAGGGGATACAGTATCACTAACCCTCCTGTACAGAGCCTGGCACCAATGTGCTAATCCCCGCTGCGCAGCTATTTAAAAAAAAAAAATTCCAGGCTCCCTGTGCTCAATGGGGGTCGGGGGACAGAAAGCGGACTATATAATCACTGTCGGGTTTATGCAGATTAATCCGTAGCAGTGCTCCCAGCCAGCCCCATTGTATTGATATAGAAGAGGCCGGGCTTCAATGTAATTGTGTAAAGTGGTGCTGCAGATTAATCCACCTAAACCCGAAAGTAATTAAATAGTTTGCTTTCTGTCCCCAGGCCCCACTAAACACAAGGAGCTTGGAGAAGTTTTTCAAAAAAGTTCCTCCCTGCCTTAGTTGCCCAGCTTGGTGCCCAGGAGGAAGGGATAGGACCAGATGTTTTAAGCTGTCCAGACCACATGCTGGGGGGGTGACCAACAATACTTTATCTGAAACCTTGTTAAATATCCAGTATGTTTGAAGTGACACATCTGAGGGGCTTTATTGTTGTAAATTAGGGTACACTAGTGTGGCCCTCTGAAGAGTGATGCACAGTGGAGAGGGTGTGTGACAGGTGGCAAGGAAGCATTATATTGCCTCCTCGCCACTTGATTAAATCCCTATAAGCCTGCACCATCTTGCTGTGACTACGTTCATTGTACATGGTTTTGAGGTGTCCCCATTCAATGGAGTGGGATGCATTTGTCCACTGAACGTGATGGAGGAATACTTTTGTATACCCCCATTTTCTGTCTTTCCCGTTACCTTCTCCTAACCACTGCACTGTGTACATTACATATTCCAGACCCCTGCATTCTATGCATTACACACGCCTAACCCCTGAACTGTGTACATTACTCAGTCATGACCACTGAACTATGTACATTACCCACTCCTGACCTCTGCACTCTTTATATTAAACACTTCTGATCCTTGCACTGTGTACGTACCCCTGACTCCTACAAACTGTATGGTATATACTCCTGAAACGACACTGTGTAAGTTACATAGTCCTGACCCCTGCACTCTGGACATTACATATTCTTACCTGAATTTTGAAAATTATATACATACACCCGATACCTACCCTTCCACTGTTAGTGCAGTTTAACAGGCCAGGTAGGCTCCATGATTTCTAACAGTGGCTCTGCATGTACAGAATTCAATCTGGGACAAATTACACATCTCATTGCATTCTTACCAAGAGGTTAATAGCCAGCTTGATCTTCTGATAGCAGTCGATGAATTCCAGCTCATTAGGTGGCCGAGACCGTAATGTTAGGACCCCCTCTGTGATTTTAAATAGTGAAAAGGATTGTTATGTTATTCAGACATTTCCAATATACAGACGCACATAAAACAATAATGCTGCTTTCACAAGGAAATGTAACATGCAGAAGACATGATTGTAAATCATTTTCTACATTAGTCAAAGAGGGTGATTTATTATATATAAGATTTGAAGGTGAACCCCGCTTTAAAATGACCAAAAAGTGGGGAAGCTCTAACAAGCAAAAAAAAAAACTACAACTAGTTCCTGAAGTTGTGGTTGGCTCTATACCTTTCTGCACTTCACTTTTGGACAGTGAGGCTGCCCATAGTATTGTTGGACAAATAATAATGATTTTTTTTTTCAATACTTTATTTTATTTTCAGACAACTCACAGAAAATACAGAGACCAATGATAATAATGATTTGAAGGGAAAATGGGTAGGAATTAGAATAACCCCAGAAACCGAAGTCGCTATTTGCATATTAAAGCTCCTCCGAGTTTAAAACTCTCTGTCTTGAAGAAAAATATAGTGTATGTGGCCATTACATGTCTACCAATAATTTATTACTTCGACGTGAACATGTTAAAGGGTTAATTTTAATTCTTGGCCGAGGTAAGCCTGGGTAACTAGGTATTTAAAGTTAAAGCATGGGGGCGTGGCTTGGACGCGGTGGTGAGCGGACGTGCTCTGGCAGAGCTCCGGCTCCCTCGATCAATATCCACGGTCATCTGCAATCCCTGGGATAGGTGAGCAGCTAAAAACCATCCCAAAGGCTCCCTCACATCTGCCCCTTCAACCGGGACTAAAAATCGGAAAGATCCGCGGCGTACCTCCGGGACGCCCGAAATTTAGCCCGCGGCTTCGGTTGCGGCCTAGCCCGCGGCGGCTTCCGCTCCTCACCCTACCAAAAATCGACGAGTGGATAGGGTCCCTAACGTCTACTGGCACCTATAACTAGCTCCCTCGGCCTCGAGACGGTCTCGTGCAGGCGAGTGGTGGCGCAGGTTCGGTGCGGGGGTACGAAATTGAAATTTATGGATCAATGGGTCCGAATGGAGCCGGTTCTTAATTTTAATTGGGAAATTGTACAAGTGCAGCTTCATTATTTAATAACCATCTGTACATTACCGGTGTATGTGATATAAAAAGAAGTTCTGTCTCTCAAAATTTGAGCCTCCTCGAAATTATACGTTTATCGCTGAAGCCAAAGACCCCAATAAGATTAAGGATGGGTAAAAGGGAAGTTTAGTAATAATAG
>BLSH010500316.1:241656-269334 GCA_018402905.1 Glandirana rugosa | reverse complement strand
TATTTGATTTTAATTTATTTTCCCTCTCCCCATTTTTTGTAGGGCACTTGCCCTAGTTTGAAGATGATTTTAGAACAGTTATATGGCTTCTACCATTAATTAATACTTTTCAGACACAGTTTGAAGATGATCCACATTCACCTCCATTTTTGCATTTTTTATGTTTTTATTTTTTTAAAAATATTTAAAGTTATTTCCCTGTCCCCATTTTTTTGTAGGGCACTTGCCCTACCCTTACCCCCATTTTACTTCCTTTTGCAGCCCTCTGGGGCTTTCCAGGACTTTCCTACAGCCATTTTTGTGCCTAAAAGTTCGGGTCCCAATTGATTTCAATGGGGTTCGTTGTCCGTGCGATCGTTCGGGTTCCGTCCGGACCCGGACCCGGACTTTGTCCCGAAGTTCGGACGGACCAGCAGAACCCGAACGTCCAGGTGTTCGCTCAACTCTACTCGTAATGCTATCAAAAAAATATTTTCATCTGTAAGAACTGATGAGAAAAAATGGATTAATACATGTGCCTTTTCCCTGTCATCTGTGACCAGCCTCCAGTGTTCATCTATTATGGGAACTGTTTGTTTTTCATAACCTTTTTACAATTGATATATCTGAAAAAAACATTTTGGATTTATTTTATTATCTGTTACAATGTGATTCTCCATATTCTATTTTAGCCTCCCAAGCGGCTCAAAAGTGTCCCTACTTTTTTACTTTTTTGTACTTTTTTAAGGCCTATTTTACTAATTTATTTATTTATTTTTATTTTTTTTACATTAAGTTAAGCCATACAGGTTTTTTTTTTTTTTAACTAACGTTTTATTTCAATACTGTATCTGATACAAGTTATACATGTTTAATAACATAATACAATTGTAAGCTTGACAGTACAGAATGAGATTACTTTTTCTTGATAGGTATCTTTCAGGCACTCATACATGGCCAAGTTAGTTGAGTACATCAGATGTGAATCTCAAGTGGAGCTATCAAGTGGTGGAACACAGGTAATGAGGCATAGCTGCAGAAATTTGTCTAGCTTAACTTTCAGGGGGTGAGCGAACCAAACAAAAAAGGGGGATGGGGGGCTAAACAGGAATACAAACATTAAACAACCTGCTAGTTGAGTCAACTGTTGGAAATCAATGGTAATTTATGTAATGTCAGTGGTGGGTGTTTGAGGGTGACCAAAGGTTGAGTCGTCCCAGGCTTTCCATGTTTTGTGAAATTGGACTGTCTTATCTTCGTTTAGAGCTGTCATGTACTCCAAGGCTCTTATCTCAGCCACCGTGGAGAGTAACTGAGATTGTGTAGGTACTTTCTCTGACATCTAAAGCCTGGGGATTAACCATCTGGCCGCAGTTAGTATGTGGATGGCTACTTTTTTGGAACTCCTGGGAATATTCTTAAATGGAAGGCCCAATAGGTATTGCAAGGGGTCCAAGGGAAGATTTGTAGATAGGACCTGTTCCAACACTTCCTGGACCCTACTCCAGTAGGTCTGTATCAGGGACATGACCAGAAAATATGGGTCAAGGAGCCTATCCCCTTTCGGCACCTCCAACACTCTGCTGGAATTGACAGATTAATAGCGTGTAGCAACATTGGGGTCTTATACCAATGCAGAAGGATTTTATAAATGTTTTCTTTGTATATGACACATCTGGAGGTTTTAGAAGCATTTTCCCAAATTTTACACCAAATGGTCAGGGGTATGGGGCGTTGGAGTGCGTCGGACCATTTTATCATATATTTATGTGTGTTCTCGTCTGGGGGGATGCCATGAGTAGCTTATATAAAGATGATATTAAGTGGGCTTGGGTATGGCCTTGCATGGCAATACATTCAAACTCTGTAGGGCGGTCCAGGGTCAAGGTGGGTTTTAAAGTCTGAAAAAAGTGACAAAATTGGAGGTATGCATAGAAAGAATGTGTCAGAATGTCCTTCTTTTGGTCCCTTAGTTGGTCGTAAGAGAACATTTTGTGAGTAGTTGGGTTGGTTAAGTGTCTCATCTGAAATACGTTGCCTGGGCCCAAGGTAACATTTGTGGGTGGGACAGACTGTCGGGCATTTCAGGGTTGTATAGGACATTGATCATATGTGAACAGAGAGGGATCAGGGTAAACCTCTTATTGCATTTATGCCATATTTCTAGTGTAAAAGTCATAGAGTTTAACAGATTTTTAGGTGATCTAAGTCTGTTCAGAGGGTTTTTGAGAAATAGTAAAGAGGATATATGTATCGGGTACAACCGGCTGGATTCTATTTCCGTCCATCTGTTCCCAGGAAGCCTGGTCATCCATGACAGAGTTTGTCTGAGATGGAAAGCTAGATAATATTTCATTATATCGGGGGCTCCTAGACCTCCAATATTCCTGGGTGCCAGCAAGATAGAGCGCCCAGTCCTGGATTGTCTATTGCGCCATATAAAGCTGAAAAAAAGGCGTTGAAGGTGTTTCAGTTGAGTCCCTGGGATGGGTACTGGGAGAGTCTCAAAGAAGTAGAGCAGCTGTGGCAAAAAGGTCATCTTTAATACATTAATAATTCCTAGGAAGAATATGACAAGATGATTCCACTGATTGATGAGAGATCTAATATCTTTAAACAGAGGTGGGAAGTTGGCTGCATATAGGTGTGAGTAATTGGAGGTGATGTGCGTTCCTAAATATTTGATAGAGTGGGTGCACCAATGGTAGGGGAAATTTTGTTGTAGTCTATTCACCTGGGGCATTGGAATATTTAATGGCGGGGCTTCGGTTTTTGATGTGTTGATTTTATATCACGATAGGGCACTAAAAGATCTTAAAATATCATGTAGCACCGGCAGGGATGTGTGAGGTTCCGTGAGAGTTAACAGGATGTCATCCGCAAATAGCGAAAGTTTATATTCTTGATGTCCGGATTTCACCCCTTTGACGTCTGGATGTCTCCTAATCGCTGCGGGCATCCCTGCCTCGTTCCGTTGAACATATAGAAGGTGTCTGACACTGCATGGGGAAGTTTAACTTGGGCTGTAGGTCTGGAATATAAAGCTTGTATGGCTTCTAAGATACGCTTCTAAGCCTTTGATACCTACATGGGCAAGAATTTCCATCATATACGGCCATCCTAGTCTATCAAAGGCCTTCTGAGCATCTAAGCTCAGAAGGAGAGCTGGTGTATGGGCTTTATTAATTACGTCCACTAAATCTATCATCCTTCTCGTGTTGTCTCCTGCTTGTCTTCTAAGCACAAAACCCACTTGGTCTTTATGTATCAATTTAGGTAAAGTTAATGCCAACCGTTCTGCTAGTATTTTGGTGAATATCTTATAATCCGAATTTAGTAATGCTATTGGTCCATAATTAGCTGGGGATGCTGGGTTTTTCCCTTTCTTGGGTATCACAGAGATATATGAATGTTGGAACTGGGAATGAGGTGTTTCTCCTTTCATCAGAGATTCATAAAAATGCAGTAAGTGCGGGGCTAACTGTGGTAGCAGGTGTTTGTAGTAGGAGTATGAGTCGGCAATCCCTCGACTACTTTTTCAAATTCCTCTAATGTAATATCTGCATTTAGTGACTGTCTATCTATGGTGGTAAGTTTAGGCAAATGTAGGTCAGAGACGAATTTGTCAAAAACTGTGTGTTGACCTGGAGACAGACAGTTATAAAGCTTGGTGTAGAATTAATGTGAATGCAATTTCTTTAGGGCAGTATGTGGGTGTGCCATATGTTTGGAAGATATGCTCAGGGGCTCCGTGTAATGGTTTTACCCTCAGCCTATTTACCAACATTCTGTGGGGTTTATTGGCAAATTGGTAGAATTTCTGTTTCATCCATCCAAGATTTTTGGACATGTCTTTGATATCCAAAGTTTTAAGACTCTCTCTGATCGACACTGTTTTGCGAAGGTTCGCAATGGAGGGGTGGTCCCTAAGTCTAAGTTCAGCTTGTTTTAGTTGTGTCAAGAGGTCCCTTCTGTGTCTGAGTGCATCTCTCTTGAGGCGTGAGCCTGCTCCAATAACTTGGCCTCTAATGAAGGCCTTGTGGGCCTCCCATAGTATAGATGCTTGGGTTACAGAGCCTTCATTAAACCTAAAGAATTCCACCAGCGCCTGCGATATGGACGTCTTAATGTCTAGGTGGCGGAGGAGGGTGTCATTCAGGTGCCAATGACATGTATGAGATGTGGATCGGTTTATCAAGAGGTCAATAGCTAAGAATGAATGGTCGGACCAGGATTTATTGATAATGTCTAATTCTACTGTCAGCTGCAGAAGGGGGTGTGACACTAGTAAATAGTCTAGTCTGGAGAATGTGTGGTGCACAGGAGAGAAAAATGTAAATTGTTTATCACATGGGTGTCTTACCCTCCAAGCATCAAACAAGCTGTGTTCTCTGGTCCATTGACGAAAAGGAGCTTCCTCTTTTAAAATGTGTCTCTTGGATAAAGATTATATCTGCTTTAGATTGGCGGAATTTTCTCAGGGCAAGCCACCGCTTCCGCAGGAAATTTAACCCTTTGACATTACAGGAGTAAATGCGTAATGCCATTGTATCATGACTGTTATTGTCTTCCGGTTAATGCAGGTTAAAAACACATAGAACAAATCATAAAATAACCAACTGTAACATAACAAAAAACTTAAACAGTGTTGAAAGATACGTTTGTAAAGGAGGACTGAGGTCTCTCCATAGTACCAGTGTAGGCCCAGGGTGGGCCTATGGGTTTCCATATCACCTATAATATTTAAAAAAGGCGATTAGGAACACCAAAATAAGTTTGAGGCCCATGGGTCCATGGTTTATACCATAGATCTGGTGGGACGTCATGGGGGTGACCAAATAGAAGGGTGGTCGCCCACCGCTCGATCCCTTCTTCGATTTTCTCCACCCTCCAAGAGTGTGGTGGCTTAGTCACTACAAATGTCAATCCAGATGGGGAAATGTGGGTGACCAATGAAGGATGAAAAGTGGAATGTAATAAGGCAAGTATAATAGACCTAAGATTATCTCAGCCGTGCTTTGGCTTCTACTGGGCCTGGTCAGGTGCTCTCCTTTGTAGGTGATTGATGTTTTATTGCATGTTGAGTTTAAAAGGGTTTCTTTGCTCTCGTAGTAATGAAATGTGATTATTATGTCCCTTGGTCTGGCTCCCGCTGGGGGTTTGGGTGCCAACGAACGGTGTGCGCGATCCATGCGCCAGTCTATGTCGGGTATGGTGGGGGGCCATGGTGACAAAAAGGCCTAATAGGTATTCATGTAGCTGGGCCTCCCCGACTGTTTCTGGGACCCCTCTAATGCAGAGGTTTTGTCTCCGCTCCCTGTTCTCAAGGTCTTCTTGTTGGCTTTGAAGAAGTGCAATTTGCTGTTTAAGTGTGTGGCTGTCTTCCTCTAGCACTTGCACATAGTTAATCAGTTTGTCCAGCTTATTTTCTAAACGATCTGTTCTCTCCTCTACCAGCGCTATCTCTCCTCTCAGATCCTGAGCTATTTTCCCCACCTCACTTGCTATTGTGTGTGAGATGTTCTGCAAGAGCGTATGAAGCTTTGCGTCTAAAATATCCACTGTCAGGCCTGATGATGTGTCTGAGGCGTGAGAGGGTTGGCTTACCTCCGCCATCTGGTCTGGAGTATCGGCCGAGCGGAGCATCTGGGAGGCGGGATCACTCGAGGCCGGGGATCCGGATCTTGTGAGGAATTTTTCCATGTGTGCAGGCCGTGGTTCTGCTGCGGGCTTGCAGACGGCTTTCTGTTGCCCAATTTTGCCCATATGGGTCGCAGGCAGATAGTATGTGATTCTGCGGGGCTCACTTTCTGTGTATATGCTGCCATTGGCTGCGGGGGAGCTATAAGGGTCAGCGGTGAGACGGAGCTGTTCTAAGATGCGTCCACCATTGTCGGTCTCCGCGCATGTGCCCTAAAGCCGTATAGGTTTTAATTTTGTTCTTTTATGCATGTTACCCAATGGAATACAATGACTAATGAACTTGTTTAGTTCATCTGTCAATCACTTACTGCTTGCCTTGGTGCCCCTTGTTGCAAATACTTGGTCCCATTGAGTGTCATGCAGTAAGGATTGCAGCTTATTGAAGTTAGCTTCTTTAAAATGTAGAGTTCTTGTCATACCAACAAGTTGTCTTTAACCAGTTAACTTACATATACAATGGCAAGATGGCTTTGCTGTGCAGGATCACGTACCTAGTATGTGATCCTGCACTTCCAGGTATGATTATACACAGCAGGAGCTGATCGGCGGGTATGGTGGAATAGATGTCCGTCGAGCCCCGCTGATGCTTCGGTACAGAGGCAGAATGTAAACAAGTAAAGCAGGATCACAAATCCATGCCTTCCACTAGCAAAAGCATCTGCCCCACTACACTGAAGCACCAATTAGGCACACAGATAACCTTTTGATCACCCCTGATATTAACCCCTTCCCAGCCAGTGTCATTAGTATAGTGACAGTGCATACGTTTTAGCACTGATCACTGTATTATGGTGACTGGTCCCCAAAAAGTGTGAAAAATGTCAGCTAGTGTCCAATTTGTTCTGCTATAAATCACTGATCTCTGATTGAAAAATATGTAGCAGAATACATATTGGTCTAAATTTATGAAGAAATTAAAACATTTCAACTTTTTTATTGGATATGTTTTATAGCAGAAAGTAAAAAATACTGTTTTTATTTTCATACTTGTCAACTTTTTTTTGTTTATAGCAAAAAAAAAAAAAAAAACACAGAGGGGAACAAATACCACCAAAAGTAAGCTCTATTTGTGGGTAAAAAAATGTTATACGTACATTTTATTTGGGTACAGCGGCGCACGTCTGCGCAATTGTCAGTTAAAGTAATGCAGTGCCTTATAGCAAATAATTGGCTGGTCATGAATGGGGGGTAAATCTTCCAGAGGTCAAGTGGTTAATATGCACGTTTGCAATAAACTCTATGTTATTTGAAATTAACAGACCTTACAGAACATTTTGCCTCACTGGGATTTCCACCATCTGTTCCATGAAATTGCTTTGCAATACATGGCAATTCTTCATTGACTATGCAGTTCCATTTGCCCAATCAATCTCAGGATAAGTAAAATCACCCATAATAATACATCACCCTATTTCCCAGCCATTTCATTCTGTGAAAGGAACTGAGGCTTTTCCATTACAGAAGTTCATTCTATTTGTTTGCCAGGTTTCTTGCGTTTGTGAAAATACCTCTTGTACCATGTCCGTATCATCATTTGATACAATTTCTCTGTCATCTGGTTTGAGCCCCTTTCCCCCTTGTTCCACCCATCTCTATATTATGTTCCTCCCAGACCCTTGCTCTTCATATGACATATTCTTTTTTGATCCCTTCCCACAGATCCTAGTTTAAAAGCACCTCCAGCCTTCTAACCACCCCCCCTCCCAACAGAGCTACACCCTACCCATTTGGGTACAGTCTGTCTCTACATTAGAGCCAGTAATTGACTAAACAGTCAGCCCAGTTCTCCAGGAACCCAAAACCTTCTGTTCTACACCAGTTTCTCAGCCACTTGTTCAACTCTTTAAAGTGATTGACAATGATCACCTTGTAAAACAACCCATTCAGTTTAAAGTAGAAAAGAAAGGCAAACCCTTTGTTTATAGATCTAAAAAAATATATAACCACCTTTTTTCCTTTTGTTATAAGTGATCACATTACCTCTGTTCTCGGCTGTATAAGAGCTGGGGGGAGGAGAAGCAGCATACACTGAGCTTGCCAGTGAATGGCTGTGCAGTGGCAGCGTGTCAGGACAAGTCTGATCATTGGAGGAGAGTGCAGTGAGTTGCCAACATAGCTAAAGAACTGACCATGGTGTGCTCACCTGCTTAGCATGGTCAATTTTTAATAGGAAAACGGAGGGACTGGCAGGAACATCAGGGATTTCACTCAAAGGAAGTAATACAAAGGGAACAGGATACTTTCTCATACAAGTACAAGGTTCTTATCAGGAATATTAAATGTTTGGGTAGCAAACTCTTTAAGCTCCCATTGCCTCTCTGTTGTGGCTAAAAATAATCCATTGGAGGTACTTTTCTGGAACCTAAGTCTCTTAAACCTTTATTAGGATGCTTCATGTTCTCCTAATTCTGTCATTTGTACCAATGTGTACCATGACAGCTTGGTCTTCCCCAGTTCCACCCAACACTCTGTCAATCAAATCTGAAATGTTTTGAACCTGGGCACTCAGTAAACAACAAACTGTTTCTTTCTCTCTTTGCCCACACACCTTTTCCCCATTCTTACTGGAGCAGTCATTCCCCTCGATGCTAGAGAAGGTAGTCCACTCAAGCAATGCTACTCCTGGACCAATATTCCCAATATCATGCAACCAGACACTTTTATTGGAATGTATCAACTTTGGAAAGGTTTTTCTATCAGTTGTTCCTTTCTTGTCATTCCATCTAGATTTTCCTGACGTCCACCGCTTACATGTCCATCATGATGTGTGTGGTCAAGCATGTGTGTGTCTGCATGGTGAAGATGGACCCATCCCTTTGCAAAAGGGGTATATAAAGAAATAGATCCCTGAAAATATGGAGCATTCCTCTGATGACTGGAAGCATTTTGGTAGCATAACATTGACAATCTATGGGTATTGTAGAGGACGCCAAGGGTGGGTCCTGGACGGGTGCTATATATCACCAATATTTGGGTTATGGTAGTGCTCAGGGGGTCACCCGAGGGGGTGAGAGGTTCCGGGAGTAGCGAGAGCACGGGGAGGGCTGACTCGCAGTTCTCCCTACCTTTTATAGAGAGGTAGTAGGGACCCGGAATTTCGGAGGCCCTAAAGTGATATTCGGGTGGGATAGGGCCTCCACCCCTGATCACAGGGAAACCAGCACACATGGGGGTTAATAGCAGCCAGGAAGCAGCTCATAAGGAGAGGAAGTGGTGTGTAGCTGGTGTGAGGAGGAGCTGGGAGGAGACACCAGTATTTTGGCAGAGCTGAAAGTGTTTGGAGACCCACGTGTGCTGGGGACTGAAAGCAAAACTTACCTGACAAGGACCGTGCAAGGTCCTGGGTTGAAGAGTCTTCCAAGAACTGTATGTTACTTTTACTTTGTTTTGTGCTGAAGATAAGCGGACTTTTCTGTTGTTGGTTTTGTTTTTTTGCTGCTGAAAGCTTACCTTTGTTTTGTTTATTGGGAAAATAAACCCACTGACTGTTTAAGTTACCGGCTTGTGCACTCAATCCTGTGAAGCTACATCCCCCAACTTTACAGTATGTATGTTTTTTTTTTTTTGTCCCTTGTGCTTATGGAATGTGGTATGGAATAATGGAGATTTGTATGGACATGTGGTAATAAATTGTATTAGTAATGACTTGATCTTTTGCAGACTATTGGCTAACAAAGCCTTCCTGTACACCATGATACTCAGGATGTAAGTTCATGGGACAATTGTTCACCATATACAACTATAAACCTCTTTTATTGACATTTATATGGGAACAACATTTAGGGGTTAATATATATATATATATATATATATATATATTTATTTATATTAAGCAAGATGTATATACATATATATTTTTTTAGACATGTGTGGTTCGTTTTGTTCCGAATTAATATTCAGACAATTTTTTTGTTATTCGGAGATTCGGATTTATTCTACTATCCAAATTACAATATAAACAAATTTTACCCAATACCGAAACAAAATTCGCCTGAATTTTGAAGATCTGAAATTTGAATCACATTTTACATCAAACTCCAGTCAAATTCTAACTGTAGAGGGCGTGGCCAGCGGGCTCTGACATGGCTGCTTAATATCGGAGCTCCGCCGCACAGCCAGGAGACACACAGACAGGCAGCGCACCCCCGGCCCCGATCACCGCCATCACCCACTCTACACAAACCGGACCACCTCCGGCATCCACCATGGGGAGAAGAAGGAAGGAGCCGCAGCCCCGGCCAAACAGGCTGACCGGATTCTTCCCTCCACAGACCAAGCCATCGCGGCAAGATGGCGGCCGGCCGGAGACTGCAGCAACAGGCGCACTACATGGAGCGGGCATCATGTCAGATGCCAGACTCAGGCAAGTGGCACTATCTGCCCAGCTCCCAGCTAGCCAGTACTCATCTGCTGCCTCCACTCCGACCATGTGCAGCCTGGCGAAATTCGAAGCAACATGTGCAAGACCTCTTCTCAGCTCTAGTTCCTTCCCTGACCCCACTGGAGAATACCATAGACAGAATCCACAGAGTCCCAAAGCCCTCCTTCATTCCAGACGAAGCCCCCAGAGAAGTGGTCCTCAGACTGCATTTTTACAAAGTCAAGGAGATGTTCCTAGCCGCTTCACGGATTCCTGACAACCGTCCACCCCAATTTGCCTCAACTCTCATTTTGCCAGACCTCTCTAGGCATACCCTACAAAGAAGACACAATCTCGCCATGATCACGAAAGCCCTGCATAATCACCAAATCACTCACAAATGGAGACACCCAGCACAACTGGTTATCACTTATAACGGTTCAACCAACATTGTAGCCACCTCGAAGAAGAGGGCCTCGCACTCCTGCGGTAATGGGGTATACTCCTTGACAATCCCCCAGGGAAGCCTCCTCAACCCACCACCATCCCTACTTCTCATGACTGGCAAATTGTAGCCTGCAGGAAGACATCCAAGAAAAACAAAGACCTGCACAAGGGTCCTGCAGACATTCCCAACGACAACTCGAAATCTCCTGGTGTTGGATAAACATGGATAATGTTATCCTACCCCTCTACGCTACTCGCACAATGCGATGCGACCTCCACCCCCTCAAAGTTCACTTCCAAGTTTGAATGTTCTACTTACTAGTTACATTGCTTTCTTTTACCCTCAACTCAACACCGACAAAAGACTCAGATATCCCAATGGACATCTGCCTAAGCCTCACAGCAGAAGTAAGTGTCTCACAACCTTTCCTTTACACACTCCACTCCAACCATGACCCTTAAGTGCGTCTCTCTGAATGTTAAAGGGTTGAACCACCCAGCTAAGAGACATTCTATGTGGAAGCAAGCTCTTTCACTCCAAGCGGACTTTCTCTGCATCCAGGAGACACACTTCCAATCCTCCCAAATACCCCACTATTTTATCTTGCGCCCACCAAAAAAAAGAGGAGTGCTGATAGCTTTCCAGACCTCTGTCACTTTCCAGCTGAAAGACTCACTCATGGACCCAGAAGGGCGTTTCATTATTCTCACATGTAACATTAATTCCCACCCCTATACCTTGACCACCATCTACACCCCGAACAGAAACCAACTACGATTTATAAAAAGAGTTCTAAAAAAATTGCCCCGATTAAGTACGGGAATCTCATAATCTACTCATAATCAACGCAACTTCGGAACCCCACATGTACACAACCTCCACAGTTACAGCCCGAAAGCCTCAACTTTCCACCCTACTCCACAAAGAACAGCTGTACGATATCTGGAGATGCCAACACTCCCATGAAAGGGACTACTCTTACTTCTCTCCCAGACACCATACGTATTCCAGGATTGATATGTTTTTTGCTGACCAATGGCTCCTTCGAGTGTCGCAATCCACTATACATGACATTCTTTGGTCGGATCATGCAGCCATTTCCCTAACGATAATAGAAGGAGGCTCTCCTCTCATAACCCCCATCTGGAGATGCAACACATCCTTACTTCAAAATCCCCTGATGCCCCAACTCATTGCCCAACAACTGTCCTCATTCTTCAAATCCAACGAAGGATCGGTTCAGGACCCCTACACTCTGTGGCAGGCACACAAAGCCGTCATCAGAGGAATTCTTATCCATCAAGGTGTGAGGGTAAAGAGAAGCCACAACTCCCGCGTCAAAAAATTAACTGAGGACATCCACAAACTAGAATTAGCTAACAAAACCCAGATCCACCCCACAACAACAGAAAATATCCGAGTGCTTAGGGAAGAATAGAGAACCCTCCTATTACATCAGTACGAGGGTCACCTACGGCACCTTAAACTTACCTATTACTCTTCAGCCAACAGAGCCGGGAAAATCCTAGCACGCAGAGTTAAAACAACCCGCTCTAAAACTAAAATTTCCCATCTAGTCCACCCAACCTCGAAACAGAAAATCATGGACCCCCAGGCTATAGCGGATCAATTTGCAGACTTCTATAGCTCCCTATATAATCTCAAGGAAGACAGTGATACCCCACAATCCACAAACACAACTATCCTCACCTTCCTTGAAAAATAAACCTACCCACTCTCTCCCAGCCCCAGCTGGATCAACTAAATTCCCCTTTCAAACTCCAAGAGCTAAACAAAGTTGTGGCTTCTCTCCCCCTTGGTAAATCCCCGTGCCCGGATGGCCTAACTAATGATTACTATAAAACTTTCACCACAAACCTATCCCCTTACCTTCTCCGAGTTTTCAACAAAGCCGCCTTAACATCGGAATTCCCAGAGGACATGCTCAAAGCTTACGTAGTAACAATCCCAAAGCCAGGCAAAGATCCCACCACTCCAGCAAATTTCAGGGCTATTTCTTTACTCAACACCAATGTTAAAATCTTTGCTAAACTTCTGGCCCTCCATCTGTCTAAGATTCTCCCCCTTATGCTAACCAGAGACCAGATGGGGTTTGTGAGGGGCAGACAACCCTCTGACGCTACCAGGTGCGTCGTCAGTGTTATTCATCAAGCCGGCTCTGCTCGAACGCCTTTTCTCCTCTTGTCTATAGATGCAGAGAAGGCGTTCGACAGGGTCCACTGGCAATATATGATACATATTCTTAAAAAAATTGGTTTTCAGGGTCCTATCCTTCAAGCCATCCTTGCGCTCTACTCTAGGCCATCAGCTCAAGTACTTACATCAGGACTCCTATCAAAAAATGTAATTTCTAATGGCACACGCCAAGGTTGCCCTCTCTCGCCCACGATCTTTAACCTCATTATTGAGCCACTGGCAGAAAAGATCCAAACAGACCCCCTCATTTCCGGACTCACAATTGGCCACGCACAACACTCCATAAACCTCTTTGCAGACAACATCATTCTGATCCTCACCGATCCACTCTCCTCACTTCCACGGGCCCACCAAATTTTATTAGACTTCTCCCAAACATCCTACTACAAAGTCAACTTTGATAAGTCCCTCATCCTAGACTTAAACTTGCCCCCCAGCTAAGAGCCAAGCTGCAAAACTCACTCCCATATAGGTGGACCAACGTATCTATTCCATACCTAGGCATCGTTCTCACACCCACTATCCCATTTTTAATCAATACTAATTTAAATTCCCTTATAGAGAAATTAAAACTCCAGCATCTACAAAACTGTGACCTCTCCTGGGCTACAAGATCTGCAGCTCTCAAAATGGTAATCCTCCCTCAAATCCTGTACTTATTCAGGACACTCCCCATCCCCCTCCGCCACCTTGACAAGCTATCATCCTTGTTATCCGCCTTCATATGGAACAAGAAAAAACCTAGGTGCCCATTGGGAACACTGTTCAAGCACAAAAAGGTAAGGGACATGGGAAACATTCACATTAAGGACTGCTACTGGGCTACCAAACTAACCCAACTCAAATATTGGTTTAGAGACATAGATCCCCCTGTATGGGTTGATATCGAAAAGACACTCTCCCCCACACGAGATCTAGTCTCTCTCCTAATTAGGGACTCTTGGGTACCTTGTAATCTGTCCAAACTCCCCCACACCATTGCAGGCTCTGTTAAAGCATGGAGACATCTACTGAAGCTTCCGCATGACCCCATCCGTATACACACCCCCCTTAGCATAAAAACCCTCACCCTCACAACCCACTATTCCCTTTCTGAGGCTCCATCACTTTAAGTTGAAAGCCTAGACAGAATACAAAACTTCCTCAATGGCTCCTCTGTTAAAACGTGGGAATCATTACAACAGGAATACAACATCCACCCGAGCGCTAGGTTTGACTACATGCACATTCAATACTTCCTTTCAAGACACCCCCTTCCTAGTGTTCAGATCCCCCAAAAAGCATGGGAATTTCTGAATTCCTCCAACCCAAGCTCGAGAGGTACCTCCCTCTTTTACAATTTACTACAAGACAAGCTATCCTTTTCCAAAGACACTCAAATAACCAAATGGGAAGAAGACCTAAACAAGACATACACAACACATGAATGGCAAACAGCCGTCCGATCCACCCAGCAATTCTCCCACTGCACTGCCCACTGGGAACTAATGCTAAAAATAACTAAAATAATGTGCAATGCTAAAAAATGTAGAAAATTATATGTGCTCAAAAACCGGGAGTTACCCCGATATAGTGTCTCTAGGATTGGTAATAAACCAAAAAAAGTCCAACATAATGTTCATCAGAAATAAATACATTTCAACGCGAAAGGATAATAAACAATAGGTAAATATTCAAATATCCCGAAGTGTTCCACCATAAAGAGTGCATCCACCACCTTACAAATGGGGTACTCTTACCAGATAGCAGCTGGTAAATCGCATATGTGGGTAGCCAGTGCAGGTAGATTAGACCAAAGGCGATACTTCTCATGTGTGTACCAGCAACGGACCGGATGCCGAATCAATACTCCAAGAGGGAAACCTTAGATGATACAATGGCAGATGAATGGTATATATGGATAATCGGTCAATAATCCAAGTAACAGGTCAATGCTTCCAAAAGAAAGCGTCAGTGGCTCCGTCCATGAAAAGAAAGAAGGTCCACATATTATGTAATACCGTCAAACAGATATTTAATCCGAATAAAAAATGTATGTTACACTCACATGCAACAAAGAAGTTACAAACAGCAAGGAATTCCGGGTAATGGCATAGCGTGATGGAGAGAGATGGGGGCTCTCAGTACCCGACGCGTTTCATCTTAATAGACTTCAACTGGGGTCTGGGCTCCCCTCTTTCCACCACGCTTAAATAATAAAACAGTAAAAGCAATAGTACATACACCTGTGTGAGATCCACCTGTCATGGCTTCCAGGCCGATAATGAATGGCGTGCTTTCCACCACAAAACCGTCCAACAGGAAGGACCAGTGAGGTGTGACAACCACTTCCTGGGTCAATCGGGTCATGTGCTGACTAACGGTCCACAGGATTGGACACCAAATGTGCATCATACACACTTACACATGCCCTAATAGCCGGGACCCAAAAGGAATCACGACTCGTCGCCAGGAAGTGGGAAGAACGTCCTCACAAAATGAAGTGACGTTTGTCCATCAAGCTCGACCTTAGGGCCAGAATATACAGATGCGGAACTCCCCCCTCTGACGCCCACTGGGGCGGAACACCATCACAGGCGGAAGTGACGCTCGTCTGCAATGTGCCGCCCAAATGGGTGGGGTGGGGAGCCGTCATGTCTCACATACAATTATCAAGTCACTGAAAAGAACAAGGAGCGACACAGCCTATCCCACTGAATGGCAGCAAAAAATGGGAGGCAAGCAAATATAAGAAACTAGCATCAACACACTAAAACCATAATCTATGTTCCAAGAGGTGATGAATAATACAAAAAATTAAATAAAATGAACAAAATTAATTGAATCATAAATTTGTATAAATATCTAACTGTAAACATACATATACATATCTCATAATGTCAGCATGTGATGAACCATCGGTACATTAAAAAAGACATTAAATAAGAAATAAAATTTAAAATAATGTTGTGGTATATATTAATAAGAACGTAATAGAAAAATACACTTGTTAAAATTAAGATTGACTGATAAAACAATTAATGTCCCAGTCTACAGGGTGGGCCATTTATATGGATACACCTTAATAAAATGGGAATGGTTGGTGAAAATAACTTCCTGTTTGTGGCACATTAGTATATTAGTATAGTTTCTGACCACTTATAAAATGTGTTCAATGTGCTGCCCATTGTGTTGGATTGTCAATGCAACCCTCTTCTCCCACTCTTCACACACTGATAGCAACACCGCAGGAGAAATGCTAGCACAGGCTTCCAGTATCCGTAGTTTCAGGTGCTGCACATCTCGTATCTTCACAGCATATGGGTTTTTTATGGTTTTTATGGTCAGTAAAAACCAATACCTGGTGAGCTGCTCCTTCCAAAAGGTACCGCCATTCCTCCAAAGCCGACTTGATGGCCAGCAATTCCCTACCACCGACATCATAGTTCCAGCAAGATGGTGCACCACCACATTATGGGTGTCAGGTCCGAGCATTCCTAGATGAACAGTTTCCTGAAAAGTGGATTGGTCGTATTGGGCCAGTTGAATGGCCCCCAAGGTCTCCCGATCTGACCCCCTTAGACTTTTATCTTTGGGGTCATCTGAAGGCAATTGTCTATGCTGTGAAGATACGAGATGTGCAGCACCTGAAACTACGGATACTGGAAGCCTGTGCTAGCATTTCTCCTGCGGTGTTGCTATCAGTGTGTGAAGAGTGGGAGAAGAGGGTTGCATTGACAATCCAACACAATGGGCAGCACATTGAACACATTTTATAAGTGGTCAGAAACTTGTAAATAACTCATGAAAGAATAAAGTTAAGTTAAAACCAAGCACACCATTGTTTTTCTTGTGAAATTCCCAATAAGTTTGATGTGTCACATGACCCTCTTCCTATTGAAAAAACAAAAGTTGGATTCAAAATGGCCGCCATGGTCACCACCCATCTTGAAAAGTTTCCCCCCTCACATATACTAATGTGCCACAAACAGGAAGTTAATATCACCAACCATTCCCATTTTATTAAGGTGTATCCATATAAATGGCCCACCCTGTACTTTGATACTGTGGGGCCAGTAAGTTTTCATCTTATAGATCCAGGACGTCTCTAATCTGGAAACCCCCCTAGTTGTGGCCCCTCCCCTCCATGGGGCCACATACTTATCTATCACCATAAAAGTGGTGCCCCTTAGATCTTTATTATGACATCTAAGGAAATGTTTAGGGACAGTGTGTTCTGTGGAACCCCCAATATAGCTGTAATATGTTCATTTAATCTTACTGAAAAAGGCCGGATTGTCCGGCCTATGTATTGCTTTTTACAGGGGCATGTGATCAAGTACACAACATTCTTAGTGGTGCAAGTAGCAAAGCCCTTGAAAGTATAAGTATCTCCAGTGACACTAGAGGTAAAAGTGTCGATCTTCCTAAGTGTATGGGAATTAAACCTACAGACCCTACACTTTCGACAGGGATAATAACCTTTCAGCTCCTGAAAGAAAACAGGTTTAGTAGGGGGATTTTGAATATTAGGAGCGACTACATTTCTGAGGGAGGTGGCCCCCCTATAAATGATCTTGGCCTGTTCTGGTAAATGAGGGCCTAAAACTGGGCCAGTCTTCAGAACACCCCAATGTTTGGAGATGATCTTATGAATGGCTTTATATTGAATAAAGTATGAGGTAAACAAGGCCCATTTGGATACATCATCTTAGGCTGGTTTGGGACGATCCATCAACAGAGTGTCCCTATCAATACCTCAAACTCTTTCAATTTCTCCTTCAACCGAAGACGGAGAATACCCTTTTTCCAGGAATCTAGTTTTAAGAAGCGTGGCCTGCCTCAACTAAGACTCCTCATCAGAACAATTACGTCTTAACCTCATCATCTGACTTCTAAGAATGGACTGTAGCCATGTCCTGTGATGACAGCTATCGACCGAAATGTAACCATTCCGGTCGGTAGACTTAAAGAAGGTTTTGGTGATTAGCCTACCTCCATCATTGGTGATATCCAAATCTAAAAAGTGTTCTTACTTGTCTCTACTGACAAGAGAATCCCACAATCATTGTCATTAAGTAAGGCCATAAATTTGGAAAGTAGTTCAGGGGGGTCGTCCCATAGGAGGATGACGTCGTCTATATAGCGGGCCCACAAGGTAAGACCAGACGGCCTGCAGGCGTAGATGATGTCCTCCTCCCACTTGGCCATAAAAAAGATTGGCCAAGCTGGGGGCAAACTTGGCCCCCATGGCGACCCCCTGACCTATAGGTAAAACACTCCGCCATACCACATATAATTGTGTTTCATGGCGAAGTTCAGAAGATCAAGAATAAACCCTGTTGGACCAGGGGCAATTTGCCATCTTTCTCAAGGAAATGTTGGACAGCCGCCATTCCATATTCGCGTGGAATATTGGAATAGAGTGCAGCAACATCGGCTGTAGCCATGATGGTCTCCTTATTGATTTGAACTGAATTTAACAAGTTAAGAGTGTCCTTAGTGTCTTTAAGGTAGGAGGGTGTCTGAGTAGCTAGAGGCTGTAAATAAAAATCTACGTACCGCCCAATACGTGAAGTGACAGAGTCAATGCCACTCACGATTGGGCAGCCCGGGGGATTAACGCAATCTTTATGAATTTTGGGTAAATAATATAAAACGGGAATTCGGGGAGCAAGGGGCGTCAAGCTTGATGGACAAGCGTCACTTCCTTTTGTGAGAACATTCTTCCCACTTCCTGGTGACGAGTCGTGATGCCGATTGGGTCCCGGCTATTAGGGCATGTGTAAGTGTGTATGATGCACATTTGGTGTCCAATCCTGTGGACCGTTAGTCAGCACATGACCCGATTGACCCAGGAAGTGGTTGTCACACCTCACTGGTCCTTCCTGTTGGACGGTTTTGTGGTGGAACGCACGCCATTCATTATCGGCCTGGAAGCCATGACAGGTGGATCTCACACAGGTGTATGTACTATTGCTTTTACTGTTTTATTATTTAAGCGTGGTGGAGACAGGGGAGCCCAGATCCCAGTTGAAGTCTATTAAGATGAAACGCGTCGGGTACTGTGAGACCCCATCTCTCTCCATCACGCTATGCCATTGCCCGGAATTCCCTTCTGTTTGTAACTTCTTCGTTGCATGTGAGTGTAACATACATTTTTTATTTGGATTAAATATCTGTTTGACGGTATTACACTATATGTGGACCTTCTTTCTTTTCATGGACGGAGCCACTGACGCTTTCTTTTGGAAGCATTGACCTGTTACTTGGATTATTGACCGATTATCCATATATACCATTCATCTGCCATTGTATCATCTAAGGTTCCCCTCTTGGAGTATTGATTCGGCATCCGGTCCGTTGCTGGTACACACATGAGAAGTGTCGCCTTTGGTCTAATCTACCTGCACTGGCTACCCACATATGCGATTTACCAGCTTCTATCTGGTAAGAGTACCCCATTTGTAAGGTGGTGGATGCACTCTTTATGGTGGAACACTTCGGGGTATTTGAATATTCACCTATTGTTTATTATCCTTTCACGTTGAAATTTATTTATTTCTGATGAACATTATGTTGGACTTTTTTTGGTTTATTACCAATCCTAGAGACACTATATCGGGGTAACTCCCGGTTTTTGAGCACATATAATTTTCTACATTTTTTAGCGCTGCACATTATTTTAGTTATTATCTGTGTCACATATTTTGTTGAAAATGTGGTGCTAGCTGCTTTGTAGACTAATTGTTGTAAAATCCTTATTCAAATGCTAAAAATAACCCTACGATGGTACTACACTCCGGCCAGAATATCCATTTTTGCCCCAGACAAATCCTGCATGTGTTGGCGTAATTGTGCCAAGGTAGGAAACCTCCTACACATCTTCTGGGAGTGCCCTACTCTAAAGTCCTTCTGGTCACAACTATTCAGCCTTATTTCACAGGTTACCTTGCTCAACATTTCCCTCAATGCAGGCCTAGCTACTCTAAACCTTAACATAGAGAGCATCCCCCCTCCATGCAAGCCCATCATCACTCACATACTATTAGCAGCCAGAACAGCTATCGTTAGGCTATGGAAATCACCAGAAGCTCCCTCCCTTTCTGAAGTGATACATGTAATGAACCAAAACGACGCGTTTGAGCGTATGCTCGCGGTCAATGCCCTGGAGCGAGCGAAATTTGATAGCCTCTGGGCACCTTGGACCACTCTATATCCAACTGTTTGTTAGAATGTCATACAATTGTCTACTGCTTATTGTAACTGTGACTAATATTTCTCCCATTGCATGAACCATGACTCCTCACCCCTATGGACTATGCGTGGTGTACCTCCACCCTCCCCGATCTTCTCTTTGTTTACTGCTTACTCTATGTCTATTAAACGCAATAAAGATAATTATACAAAAAAAAATCATAACTGTACACATATTGCTAAAATCATATTGCTGTGTGTGTTATTAGAGTACAATTTCGAAATAATGCTGCTTTTGTAAAGCCAAAGGTAATTAAAAGAGTCGTAATAATTTGATGAATATTTTTCCTTTGTTTGTTCACTTTGCCGCATTCAAATTGAAAAAAAAACCTAAAGTTTTTAATTTGAACGATTCAAAATCTATCAATGCGAACGTTTTGAATGGAAAAAAATCAGTGAATTCAAAGAAAATTTTAAAAAGGCATAACATGAATTCTGAATATGAATTCAGAATATAAATCTTGAAAATGAATTGAATGAATCAACCAAATTTACCGAAACTAAATAACTAGATTAACTAATCGAAACAAAACACATTTTTCCGTCATGCACAATTTTTTTTTGTATGCTCTTTGTTCCTGCTATATTTACAGTAATATATAGGAATATATCAAACAAAGATGGATGGTTGATGTATTTAATGCTTTGCATATTAGCACTTGAATTGTTGGCCTTCTGGGTTTCCTCTTTACTTCCCATTTTCTTACCTCTTGTTGGTGGATCAGAATCAGAATAATTTTTTTATCATTTTACATTATAAATCATAAAATGAAATGCAGGTGCAGCCCGCTTACATAAAAGACATCACATACCTCACATGGATATTATTTTCATAAAAACAACACATACATCGCATTATAATAAATGCATACTGCACATTTAATCTAACCCTAAAAAGTCTCTAGCATTTGAAAATGTAAGGACTGTGTTTAAAGTTCTCCCATCAACCAAGTTGATAACATTGATCTACAAGGAGAAACCCTTGGAAATGAAAGTAACTAAATTTTACCAGACTTGGGTCACTAATAAAGGACAATTAAGTCCTGGGTATTAATTGGCTCTAGTTTCCATGATACAGCTTTAGGTCAAAATTGAATCAAAATAATTCAAAATTATGAGGAGGATGTACAATTATACATCATAACTTTTTCTGCAAAATGTGATATAGCAATGAGAATGGTGCCACACCAATCATTAGAGTTGGGCTGAACACCCTGAACCAGAAATCTAGAATATCACAAATGTTAAGACTCGAACTCCAATTCCCATTGAAGTCTATGGGACCCAAACTTCAAAAATCAAAAGTGCCAATTTTGAAAGCTTATGTGCAAGTTATTGGCCATAAAAATGGTATGGGGGCCTGGGTACTGCCCTGGGGGAGATCATTGAATGCAATTTTTTAAAAAAAAAAAAGATTGTTTTTAACCAGTACCCGACCACCTGCAGCAGTTATACTGAGGCAAGATGGTCGGATAGCGTGAACCGCCGTAATTGTACGTTGTTTCGTACATGCGGTATAGCGGGCATGCGCGCTGCGCACCACGGGACCTTGCCCGCAGGCTCAACAGACTCGATGTCTGCCGTTGACCCGCGATCACCGTGTACAGAGGCAGAATGGGGATCTGCCTTGTTTACATAGGCAGATGCCTGTTCTGCCTCTGCACGCGGCGATTGCGGGTCTGCCAGATGACATGGCAGAGAACTTCTGTTCCCAGTGATCGGGAACAGCGATCTCTGTCATGTACCAGTAAGCCCACCCCCCTACAGTTAGAACACGCTGAGGGAGCACACTTAATCCCTTGCTCATCCCCTAGTGTTAACCCCTTCCCTGTTAGTGTCATTTTTACATTGATCAGTGCATTTTTATAGCACTGATCAACGTAATAATGTCACTGGTCCCCAAAAAGTACTCACTTTTTTTTTTTTTTTTGTAATGAATTTTTATTGGTTTTCATACGAAAAACAAAAATACAGTTAACAATGTTTGTATATGTTGCAAGGGTAGTGAACAGATATTCTCATAGGTGTTATTGCAGCTGATATACATTATTGATTACTCAGGAATATACTTATGCCTTTGAGTTGATGACATATAACGCCAGGACAATATAAAAAGTACCGTGGTTCTTTTGTTGATATGTGGGCCTCCGTGCCTTACCCCTGACACCCCTCTAGGGGAGCAATTCTGTGTCTCGGGGGGGCATGGTGGTCTCTGTGTTAAAGTACTCACTTTTGTTAACATCGGTTTAGACATTAATGGCTGTGTGTTGAGTTATTTTGAGGGGACAGCAAATTCACACTGTTATACAAGTTGTACACTCACTACTTTACATTGTAGCAAAGTGTAATTTCTTCAGTGTTGTCATATGAAAAGATATAATAAAATATTTACAAAAAAATGAGGGGTGTACTCACTCTTGTGAGATACTGTATACATTTCACTACCACTGCTGAAAATGTATATTTATAATAGTACGCTACATAATATTTTTGTCTGTGAAGTTAAAGTGTTTCATAATTGAAAACCAGCTTTGGATAGTTACAGCTGACTCTGATGCCCCGTACACACGGGACGACGATCGCATTCAACAGGTCGTACTCACGACCGTTGTATGCGATATCGATCGTTCGTATGCACGATTTGAACAGTCGAACATACGACAGTCGTACAAGGGAGTTGTATGAGCAGACTAGAAAACTTGGTCGTACCAACAAGCTCTCATACGACCGGTGTATCGTGTGTACAGAGCAGTTGGTACAACAAGTTGTATTGTGCAAAACACGCATGCTCCGAAGTCAGGAATGGCTGGATGCTAATTACATGCACCTGAACGTTCTTTCCCCGGATGTACGATTGTGTAGTGCAGTCAGTATGCTGCATACAACAGCCAACATACGATTCAACACGGTCGTACGTGCGATTGTCGTCCCGTGTGTACGAGGTTTGAGACTCTGAAAGCAAGCCTAGGAGAAGTATTACCTTCCTCATTCACAGCTGTTGCAACCTTTTAAATGTAAACTTGGAGTTGATTGTTGGGTGGATTCACTGCAGCCCAGTATTTTCAATGGCTCTTCATCCCAGGCTTATTGGTAATTAGTTAGTTAAGTATCTGGCATATGGTGTTAAATCTTGGCATACTATTTCATCAGATTATCTTACTTATATATTTACTAAGTAAAAAAATATTGGGTGCCAACCAATCACAGAACAGTTTTAAACAGTCTTTCTAGATTAAGATTTCCCATAGATTTTAGACAGTAGTCAGACATGCAGGTGATTCAGTATTTCAGAATGCTTCATAAACTTGCAGAGTTGGTTCTGCCTACTGTACTGAAGTTTAAGCAAATGAAGAAGATATAGGGGAAGATGTGGTATGCACACATTCCTTCATCTCCCAACCTTAAAACACTTAATTTTAGGAACTTTAGGATTCAGAGCTTTCAGATTCTGGCCACTGTGTCCAATAAAACAGCAGACCTGAGATTGTGGTCACAGGGACTAATGGTGTGGCTTTGTTTCCCCAGAGAAGACACAAACCGTAATAAAAAAAAAAACTTCACAGGGGTTCTAACCTTTCTACCATCTATTCAAAATGTAAAAATGAAGGTGTTTGTTTCACATACATATTGTATCTATAGTCAAAACAGTTTTCTTAATTTGTCAATATAACAGTGAGGGGTTAGAAATATTGTTAGGATTTTATGCTGTCTCTGTACTGGTATAGGGATTTACACTCCAAGTTTATACTGGTGACCATTATCTCTGGGACTTAAAATGAGGGATAATCCAAAATCTTGAATTGTTGCCAGATTATAAGTAAAGATTAAATCACATACACAGTGATAACTATGTAAATGGTGATTTCTCTTACTTCCTGTGGTGTCTACAGGTTAAGCCTCATACACATGGTGCGATGGTCGTATGACCGAACGGCCCAAATTGTATGTTGGCTGTTGTACTGACATGCACTAAGTGATCGTACAACCAAGTCGAATGTAGTGACGTGTTACGAGTGTATAAAGCAGAAGTTCAGGTGCATGTCATTTGTGAATTAGGAACATAGGTTTACACGAATGCACACTTCCAAGCTTTCCTGACTTCTGAGCATGCGTGTTTTGCACAGTATAACTTGTTGGACCAACTTCTCTGTACACATGATACAACAGTCGTACGACCGCTGTTGTACAACCAAAGTTTTCTAGTTTGCTCATCCAACTTCGGTTGTACGCCCGTCGTCTGTTCTAATCGCGCACACTAATGGTTGGATGATCGTACAACAAGCGGTTATATGACCATTTGCATACAACTGTAACACCATGTGTACAGGCCTTCAGAGTAAAAGTATAATAAAAGCACAATCACTTATAATGATGTCTAGTGATATAACATGTATCGTATAAAAGAATAGATATTATACTTAGTATACACTAAGATGTATAGCAAATGTCTTTAGCTCCAAAAAGTTTACTACTGTAATTCATTTTCTGTATGATTTAGTAAATGGTTTTGGTCAATTGTATTTCCTAAATATATTTTAACTAGTTATTATTGTGCTACAATACATATTTTACAGGGTTTACCAATGACACACGATTTACAGAGTACTAATATCCTGAAAAGGAAGCTTGAGTTGATTGTAGCCGTATTAGTGCAATTGCGATAGAGAGAATTGAGTACTGTCCATGATACTTTTATTTGCACTAAAATACAATTTTGTAGGACAAGCTTTCGGGGTGAGTCCCCTTCTTCAAGGTCCAAGCAGTACTGATTCACAAAAGTTTTAGCCGAATGTTAAAAAAAGAAAAAAAAAAACATCTCTGAAAAGGACGCACAGCAGAAACTATTTTGCTTTCAGAACATCTCTCTAAGGCCTTATGCATGCTGGCCTTAACAAATACAGCTTTTTAGAGCATTTGGCATTTCTTTCCTGTCTTTAAATGCCCCCTCCCCTTCCCCATTATTTGTCCATTCACACATAGGCATTTACAGTTGTTTAGAGGCAGAAAAAAAAACACCAAAGCTAGAAACAAAGGTATTTTGATTGGCTAGAAAGACACTCCAGGATATCCTATCTGTACAGGAAGTTCCCAGTGGCCCCTTATTTTTCTTCTGATTCCTGGTAAGGATGGGCTCTGACTTGTTCGCAACCCCACATGCCCGAGCCTGCCAGGAAGCTGACACTGGGCAGCGCTAATCACAGGCAGTTTAACATTTCCTGATCAGCGGCTGCACAGATCGGGAAATGTCTCACTGCCTGTGATTAGCGCGGCGCAGTGTCAGCTTCCTGGCGGGCTCGGGCACGTGCGGTTGCGAACAAGCCCAAGCCCATCCTTAATTCCTGGATGTTCTGGTGTGGTGCCCTTCTGCTAGAATTCATTAGCCTAGACCACATGCTCAAGAAGAGATAATGGGAGGAAATAGCATGTGATTTAACTTCGCAGTGGGCTGAATTGAGCAGAAGGCCAAAGGAGGATAAGCGTAAGTGCATATATCTGCATAATGTAAACTAAAGTTTACATACATTTTTTTCTTTGTTTTAAGTATATTTATTCCTTTAATTTCTTTTTTATATGTTGTATTTATTTTATCATATTATTTTATTATTTATTTATTTATTTATTTTTTTGCAGTTTTACTGCAGTATATTGTAGTGTGTCAGTGGATGATGTCTGTGTAGTGAGTGCTCAAGTTAAAGTGCACCAAACATCACTTTCCAAAGTGCATCCATGTACACATTTCCACATATTTATGACATTTTGTTAATAAGCGCCCCCCCCCCCCTTCATGTCTGGGAGGCCAACAAGGAAGGCAAACATTCCCATGGCACTGTGAGGGGGCCAGCAGTGTATGTGCCCACAGGCAAAGATGGACATGGTCCGTTCTCAGGCAGAGCATCATTTCCTCTGTTTAGTGTTGCCCATGCTATCCAGCCCAGCATTCAGAGGAGGGGGTGGACTGGCTTACTAAACCATCCTCATATTCCTCATCCTCCATCACTCAAGCAGAGACTAGTGAGCAGTCCACCGCAGCTACCAGAGCAGCTTATTCTGCCTCCTTGTCTACAGCTACTCCTGCCATAGCCCCAGCATTAGGCATGGAGGAGTCAGCTGAATTATTTAAACACTCGCTCCGTGACGATGCACAGCCATTACTTGATTCAGATGTTGGTTCTAAGGTTGAGAAAGGTAGGAACATGAGCCTACAGAGAGGGGAGAACACTGGTAAACATCAAATTGGTAGTCATGTTCTCCCAGCCACAGCACATTGCCAAGCTGGGTCCAGTGATAATGAGAATGGAGGGGATGATGATGATGAAGGGGTCACTGGTGCAACTTGGGTGCCAGACAGAGAAGAGTAGGAAAGTGAGGGTGATGCACAACCCCAAAGAGGCAGCCTTAATAGAAAAGTAAAGAGCAACCACCCTATTCTACCAGATTGTGGAGCTGTTATCTCCCATCCCACTTCCCACAGCACAGCTGTTTGGGCCTTTTTTAGCACATGGGCAGCCGATTGCACTGTTGCAATTTGCAAACTTTGCCTTAAGCACATCAAGTGTGGCAAAAACACAAGCCATTTAGGTACCACATACTTGACAAGGCATGTAACCTCCCACCACTCAGTTGGCTGGCAAGAGCACCCAAAAATAAATTCAAATATAGTATTGCGCTAAATGGTGAAAAAATATAATAAAAAATTAAAAATTCATTAGTGAAAATAGAGCTGCAACTGTGTTCCCTGTGATATTACTGGACACCAAAACAAATAATAAATATACAGTCGTGCTGAACAATGTGAGAAATACCGATAGCATCCATTGTCCATCAGATACTTCTAGCGATGCATAACTGTGATATCAACTCTAAGAACATTACGATCTTAGGTCCTTATTAAATCCCAAGTGGTTAATTGGAAAAAGAAAGTGCAAAAGTGATAAAAGTTCAGGGCAAGCAGGTAGCAGCAAAGTCCCAATCTGGTATAAAAATGTCCTTCTTTAAATGGATATGCAGACATTCACCTTTATTACTTCACCACCACCAAGAGGCATGCATAACGAGTGGGGTAGAGAGATAGATACTCTTACCGGAAAAAGATGACTCACTCTCTCTAGTGGGTCAATCGGGCAGGCAAACGTAACCTGCTGCAATGTGTATTGGAGACTCTCTCACTCTCCTGGAACCGTGTCTTAATGCTGGACCAAAAAGGATATGGCACTGGCATTCGTCCTCCCCAGCAACATGTATCATAAGTAGTGTTGAGCGAACCCGGACTGTAACGTTCGGGTCCGTACCGAACTTTAGGGTGTCCGTGGCACGGACCCGGACCCGGACATTTCAAAAATCGTTCGTAAAAACTTTACAGGCCCAGGCCCAGGCACGGTGCCTGTGGGATTTCAAGCCATGCCTGGGCTTGCAATGTCAGGCCCAAGCGAGTTGTGATGAATACTATGTACAACGACCCCTCCTGCTTACGGTCACGGTATAGGAAAAACCAGGTCGTAATTCTGTGCCAAGGTCCTCTCACTCTCTCAGAGGTTATGTGTAACGTCGTCCAATGCAAACGGACGGGCTAACTGGGTGATCTCTCTCACTCAGTAGAAAAAGGCCATTCTCATAGATAGAGAGATGGGGTGAGCAATACGTACGGAGAACCACCACCACTTCATTATTTCCACTTACAGACGTATAGGTAAATTTCTTCCTGTAAAAATATGGTCTAACCCTGAAACGACGATGG
>BLSH010500316.1:226464-237151 GCA_018402905.1 Glandirana rugosa | reverse complement strand
TTATACACATCTACACTGCCACGGTCACGGCCTAGTCAACCTCTAGGCTCCTACTCCACATCCACCCCCCTTCCCGTTATTTTACTTGATTTTAATTTATTTTCCCTATCCCCATTTATTTGTAGGGCACTTGCCCTAGTTTGAAGATGATTTTAGAACAGTTATATGGCTTCTACCGTTAATTAATACTTTTCAGACACAGTTTGAAGATGATCCACATTCACCTCCATTTTTGCTTTTTTTATGTTTTTATTTTTTTAAAAATATTTACAGTTATTTCCCTGTCCCCATTTTTTGTAGGGCACTTGCCCTACCCTTACCCCCATTTTACTTCCTTTTGCAGCCCTCTGGGGCTTTCAAGGACTTTCCTACAGCCATTTTTGTGCCTAAAAGTTCGGGTCCCCATTGATTTCAATGGGGTTCGTTGTCCGTGCGATCGTTCGGGTTCCGTCCGGACCCGGACCCGGACTTTGTCCCGAAGTTCGGACGGACCAGCAGAACCCGAACTTCCAGGTGTTCGCTCAACTCTAATCATAAGAAAAGGAATGTCAATAGTGTAATTCCATAAAACTCAGGTTTAATTAGACATAAAAGTGAATACTCACAAAGATACAGGAACAAATCGCATAATCATAATAAAAGCCGGCATGTCAGCATGTAGCGATAGTAATCGTCCGTCCTTGCGGGTGTAGGTGAGGTGACGTCAGCGCGTAGCTCCGCCCTTTTTTGGGATACGTGACGTCTTCCTGGGGCATGGGCGACGCGCTGATCTATCACCTTATATAACCACAGGCGAACCCAGACTCTGAGTTTCGGCCGCCATTTTCTAGGAGTCCAGCCTGTATTCCTATCAGCTCAATATCAAGCTACCCTAACTTTACAGGAAAATAAGAAATAATGCAAACTTTTTTATAAATGCAATAAAACATAATATCGACCCAGATGATCAGGCTTATTATTCATATTATTTAGCACCTAAATGAATAATTGTATAAATAACCATGTGTGGCAGCACTTATCTCTATAGGATCAGCAAAGCTCTCAATTTATAAACATCACTAACCTATGGGGTCACCTCCAGGGAGCAAGTCGCGTCACTAGGATGCCTAACACTCCAGCTCTCTGGACGGTGTCCCCCCAGGTGAGGTATTCTTATATTATAGAAAAAACAAAAAGCTGCGCTCAAGTAACCAAAAATTAATTATAAAATGACATGTATAGAGTCCCAATAGTGTGGTATCCCTTGCACCACTAATAGTCTGTGTTATTCAAACTGATTGTAGTGTCACCACAAGGAAACAGTGAAGTGAATAAGAGGTCCACCACCAATAATTGTAGGGGGGCTTACCAGAACACTGAGTGTTCAGTTGTATACAAATCCCCGACCTGGGATGTATAGTCACTCTTATCTCCACCTCAGAAGGGGTCTCCTTATCCTTATAGTGCACCTTCTATTGTTGGAATCTCCAGGGGCTGAGGGTTCTTGTCACATTCGGACACGCTCCCCGTTCACAGTTATATAAAGTGCATCATATAGGAGAAAGGAGGACTCATAGTGAAGTACGTTGAGGTACGTTTATTAAAACAAAGGTAAATGTACTCACACTTTTTTAAAAAGTAATATCGCGTGTATGCCGGTTGGCTCCCGTTTGTGGGATCAAAAACAAACACAGTGGTGACGTCAGCGCTCCCTCTTCCCGGACGTACGTTTCGTCACAAATGACGTCGTCAGCGGGGATAGGACGCGCCCTATCCCTGCTGACGACGTCATTTGTGACGAAACGTCACAACAATAGAAGGCGCACTATAAGGATAAGGAGACCCCTTCTGAGGTGGAGATAAGAGTGACTATACATCCCAGGTCGGGGATTTGTATACAACTGAACACTCAGTGTTCTGGTAAGCCCCCCTACAATTATTGGTGGTGGACCTCTTATTCACTTCACTGTTTCCTTGTGGTGACACTACAATCAGTTTGAATAACACAGACTTTTAGTGGTGCAAGGGATACCACACTATTGGGACTCTATACATGTCATTTTATAATTAATTTTTGGTTACTTGAGCGCAGCTTTTTGTTTTTTCCATATGACCATATACGTTTAGTATTTTTGCTGCAGCTTGCTTTGGATTTTTTAGCGCAGTTTATTGTATGTTATATTCTTATATTATAAAATGTATGTTTTAAACCACATTATTTTTATAGATAAAACACACTACCAACAATAAAGGCTCTCAGAACCATATAAAATATCCCAGGACATAAAGGTAAGACCATCCCTCGGGAAAGGGAATAATATAGAGATTAGGATAAAAACATCTACATATAAATATGACTGTCCATCTTGGAAACAAAAAATAATAATAGTAAGGACCTGTATATAAAACTGAACTATAATAGATAAAGAAAATTAACATAAACAATCAGCAACCCAATCTGGAGGGGGCCCTTCCTATCTATTTCCATGAAAACATGGAAACATGGAAAATTGGGCCCATCATGTGGATGTTAGAAACCCAAATGCACACTGGACAATATACCTGTTGATCAAGAATTATCCAGAAATGCATTAATCTTGACATCCACATTGAGACCAAAAGGTTTTAAACTACGGGCTCTATATATCCACCCCATCTCGAGTTTAGAGATCTCTCTCCATTTTGACCCACCCCTCCAGTGGATTTTTAAAACGTCAATTCCTAGAAAGGACGTGTCCTCTGGATTCCTATCATGGACTTCTAAATAATGTCTAGAGAGGGGATGTTTAATAAAACCTCTCTTAATGTTACTTATGTGCTCCTGTAATCTAACATGTAGGGGCCTAATGGTCCTGCCGATATATTGGAGCCCACACTGACAGGTAATAGCATAGACGACATTAGCTGTATTGCAAGAAATGAACAACTTGATTGGAAAAGATTGAGAAGTACTATTAGAATGAAAGGACAGAGTTTTCCTATCTCTAATACTATTAATCTGGCAGACATTACATCTCCTACACTTGTGGAACCCCACTATGTTCTGAAAGAAAGCTAATTTCTCTTTAGGGGGATTGCAGACGCTGGGAGCTAGCGTATCTTTAAGTGATGGTGCCCTTTTGAACACCACTTGAGCTTTTTCACATAATGAAGGTCTCTCTTCAGTATATGCCAGTGTCTATAAATACGTTTTTTAATTTCATGTTGTTGTGAAGAAAACCTGGTTACTTAAGGCATGACTAACGAAGAATTAATATCCTGATTTTTTGGTTTTTCAACCAACAAATTCTCTCTATCGATTGCCTCAACTTTAGAACAAGTCTCCAACAGATATTTCTCATCGTATCCCTTTTCTATAAATCTTGAGGTCAATGTCTGGGCTTGAATGTGATAATCCTCCACTCTAGTGCAGTTGCGCCTAAGTCGCATGTATTGACTCTTGGGTATAGAGTCAAGCCAAGCCCAGTGGTGGCAACTGTCTCGAGGGATAAAGGAATTCCTATCTGTGGATTTGAAGAAGGTGGAAGTGAGGAGTCGACCCCCCTCCACCCAAATCTTCAAATCCAAGAAGTTAATTGAATCCTGACTCGCCTCATATTTTAATTCAATGCCTCTATCATTGGCATTTAGCTCTTCCATAAACATCTGCAGTGACTCCAAAGGACCCTCCCATAGGAGGAGGATGTCGTCTATATATCTAGCCCAAGTGACAAGTTTAGGACAGTCATGGGCATAGACGACGTCCTCCTCCCATTTCCCCATAAAGAGGTTGGCCAGACTGGGGGCAAATTTAGCCCCCATGGCCACACTTCTATTCTCGAGGTAAAATCCTCCACTGAACCAAAAAAAGTTGTGTGTAGTTGCATAAAAGTGCTAAAAGTTTCATGATGTATTTTTTCTGTATATCGGGTAGTGAGGAATCCCTATACAGGAAATTTCAACAGAGGTAAGTCCCCATTGATAGGGAATGATGGTGTATAAGGATGTGATGTCTGCCGTCATGAGCCAACATCCCTCTTTGTAGGAGCAATGCTTAAGAAGGTTAATCACATGCCTGGTATCTTTAATGTAAGCAGGGAGGGATGTAACCAACGGTTGCAAGAACCCATCTATGTATTTCCCCACACGTGAAGTCAAAGAGTCGATCCCACTGATGATTGGGCGACCAGGTGGATTGGTGGGGTTCTTATGTACCTTAGGGAGATAATATATTATTGGGATCCTAGAAGATTTTGGTACAAGGAACTTATTTTCTTTTTTGTTCAAAATCCCCTTATCATAACCTTTCTTAACCAGCCCTTCCAACTTTTTTTTTGTAGGTCGGACGTGGGTTTGACTTAAGGGGGACATATGTGACCCTGTCATTCACTATCCTACTAAGTTCGTCAAGATAGTCAGATTTGTTTAGTATAACAATCCCTCCCCCTTTGTCTGCAGGGCAGACCACCAAACTCTTATTCTGACACAGTTGATTAAAACCTGCTTTTAAGTTCATTTTTTCTTTCCGAATCTTTAATCTATCTAGATCTCTTAACATAACATCTCTAAAGACTTTAATAGAGGAGGCCATGCCTCCAGGTGGATTAAACAGGGAGGCATTAGCTAACTGCGAATGTTGAATCATACTTTCATATGTTTTATTATTTGTTATAGGATTACTCAACATATACCTTTTAACATTCAATTTTCTTGTATATCCATGTAGGTCTGGAATTTATTCAATCCACATTGAGGGGCAAATTTAAGACCCTTATCCAGGATTGAGATCTCTTAGGGGGTCATGGACTTACTACTAAGATTGTAAATTCCCTCCCCCTTTATTCTCTTTTTCTCTTGTTTTTTGGCATCCCCCCCCCCCCCCTGGTTCCTCTCTTCATTCAAAACTTCTTTGGTTGCTTTGGGAAGGCCTGTAAAAATCCCTATATTGGTAGTGGTCAGATTCTTCCTCATTATCATATCCGGGATAAGTATATTCTCTCCATCCATTCCTCTGTTCTTGGACCTATCTCTCCTAGGTGTTCTTCTTGGGGTACAATTACCTGCACCATACCACCCTCCTTCAACATAAGTATCTTTATTCTGATATTCATAATCATATCTAAGGGGTTGGAACCTATTATAGGTAGGTACCCCATAATTAGAAGGGTGATCCCATCCACGCCCTTCCTCTCTCTTAGGCTGTCTCCAGTCCGGTCTCTGGTTATAATTCCTCGGATTAGACTGTGGCCTAGCTGGTTTCCTAAAAGGAGATCTCCCAGGATGTTTTTTTTTGACAAGGCCCCTGGGGGCGTGGTCCAGACTGAGGAACATTGCGATTTCTGTCTGGTGATCTATAGGACACCCTCCTTTTAGGGGGTGGGAGATGTCTTACACCTTGAGGATAATTAGAATGATTATCGGATTGATTATTAGGTTGAGTCGCAAGAGCGGAGGGGGGGACTGTTGCTGATTCGGGCGGAGCTACGCGCTGACATCACCTCACCTACACCTGGAAGGACCGGCAATTACTAGCGCTACACGCTGACATGCCGGCTTTTATTATGAATATGCGATTTGTTCCTGTATCTTTGTGAGTATTCACTTTTATGTCTAATTAAACCTGAGTTTTATGGAATTACACTATTGACATTCCTTTTCTTATGATACATGTTGCTGGGGAGGACAAATGCCAGTGCCATATCCTTTTTGATCCTGCATTAAGACACGGTTTCAGGAGAGTGAGAGAGTCTCCAATACACCTTGCTGCGGGTTACATCTGCCTGCCCGATTGACCCACTAGAGAGAGTGAGTCATCTTGTTCCGGTAAGAGTATCCATCTCTCTACCCCACTCGGTGTGCATGCCCCTTGGTGGTGGTGAAGTAATAAAGGTGGATGTCTGCATATCCATTTAAAGAAAGACATTTTTATACCAGATTGGGACGTTGCTGCTACCTTCTTGCCCTGAACTTTTATCACTTTTGCACTTTCCTTTTCCAAATAACCACTTGGGATTTAATAAGGACCTAAGATTGTAATGTTCTTAGAGTTGATATCACAGTTATGCATCTGTTACAGTATCTGATGGACAATTGATGCTATTGGTATTTCTCACATTGTTCAGCGCGACTGTATAAGAGCACCGGAAAGCCACACAAAAGGGACACAGTTCTGCTCCTCTGTACTCCTCACCTTTCCCGCCTGCCCCCACTATACTTCCTGACTTTTCAGCAGCCTTCACTAACAGGGATGATGGTATAGCGCAGGGTGTCTCAGGTGCTTGCAGCACATCTGCTAGTAGCACGCCACAAGCTGTAGACTATAGCAGACAAATTTTTCGGCCCCATTTGCTGCAAGAAAAACAAAAATACAGTCACTGCCACCCACATGCCCAGTATTTAAATTCAAGCTTGCCAAAGCTGCTGGCTTTACAACTCTTGCCTTTCCATCTGGTGGATTCTGACCCCTTCCATGAATTTGCAGAATATGCTGTACCACAATGGCAGGTTCCCAGTTGCTATTTCTTTTCACCGAAGGCCATTCTAACTCTCTACCATCGTGTGAAAGGCATTGTTGTGGCATCATTGGACAAGGTAGTCAGCCACAAGGTCCACGTTACTGCTGACATGTGGTCCAGCAAGCATGGTCAGGGGTGATATATTTCGTTCACAGCACACTGGGTAATTCTGCTTGCAACTCGGGAGGATGCAGGACAGGGCTCAGTGCTGCAGCTTGTTGTGCTGCGACATCTCCATACAGCTTGTGGTGAAGATGCGAGATTTGTCAGCTCTACCCCCCTCCTCCTCCTCCACCATGCCCTCCTCTGCTGAATTGTCCTATGAACCACAAGTACCTCCTAAGCGTTCAAGGGGCTATGCAATAAGTTGGACTAAAAGTTGCCATGCAGTGCTTCATCTGGTCTGTGTAGGGGACAGGAGCCACATTGGAGCAGAGATTCTTGCAGCTCTGCAGGGGCAGGCCCAGGAGGTTGTTTACACCATGCCAGCTGGAGCCAGGAATGGTGGTGTGCAATAATGGCACAAACCACCTGTCTGCCCTTAGACAGGGAAAGGTGACACATGTGCCATGCCTGGCATATGTCCTCAATTTGGTGGTGCAGCATTTCTTAAATAGGTACCCAGGGTTGGAAGATCTGCTAAAGCAGGCCACAAGTTGGAACTCGACTTTGGCAATGCTGCAGCAGCTGCACATGCAACAGAGTACAATGAGTACATTAGCCAGTATGGCACAATGACAGGCTCAGGCCAGCTCTGCTTTTTTTCCCCCGACAACCAATGGCTGCTGATAAAGGATGCATGCACTTTACTGTCACAATTTGAGGAGGCCACAAGGATGATGAGCCATGACAATGCATGCATCAGTGACAGGCATTGAAGCAGAGCAAGACCTACATTAACCCTTAACAGAAGGTTTTCCATCCCCAGAACTTTTAAGAGTAGTATATGGCTGGAAGGAGGCATTTCCATATACTATAAACCTCAGTGACCCTGAGGAGTCTGCTTCTCATGCCTCCACAAAATTGCGGTGCATGGGCTCCCTCATTCTTCAAGTACCCAAGATACGTGGCATCAAGGAGAAGGATCACTAATGGTTGACAACCCACCTTCACCATCATTACAAGAAGAAAGTCTTGGAACTCACCCTGTCCCCACAGAGGGAGCAGAAGATGAAATCTATTGAGAACACCTTAAAGAGGAGTTCATGTAATGCCTTTCCCGAATATGGTAGGCTACAGTCTGGTGGAAAAGTTAGTTTTGAGGCTTCTGTTGGTCAAGAGAGGAGTGGTGGAGAAGGGGGGCCACCTCAGTGATGAATTTCAATTTTTTTTTACTCCACGGTGCCCAGGTCTCTCAGCTTCCACATCCCATCGGCAGCGTCAGCATCATATTGTGGGAGATAATCTAGGGGTGAAAACAGACATGGAGTGTTTTCCAGTTGACGATCCACTGAGTTACTGGGTCATGAGAATAGACCACTCACACAGAGCTTGCCCAGTATGCAATTGTGCTGCTGGGCTGCCCTGCATTCAGCTTGCTTTATGAATGGGCATTCAGTGCTGCCAGAGGTTTTGTGACATATAAGAGAGTGCATCTGTCCACAGACTCTGTAGAGCAGCTGACATTTATCAAAATGAATCAGTCCTGGATAAGCAGCACCTATCGTGCCCCTGATGCCGATGTTGCTGATTAAGTGTTTTCTGAATCTTGAATCTCTGAAAGACTGTCTAGGCTGTCTAACTTTGTGGGTGTTGATTTCACCTGGAAGAAATTTTATGGTGTAGGCTTCATGGGCACAATTAGCACCCAAGGACCAATTTTTTTAGCACCTGTTTGGTGCATATCATTGCAATTTTTGACAGCAAGGCCAATTCTTGCTTTAATAAAGATTACCTCTGTAGGGTTACTGTGTGAAGGCACCACCGACAATCAAAGACAGATTTTTCTGAACCCGTTTAACAGGTGCATATCATTTCAATTTTTGACAGCAAGGCCAAGTCATGCTTTCAACAAGAGTACTTCTATAGGGTTGTGCTGTGAAGGCACCACCAACACCCAAAGCCCAATTTTTCCATACCTGTTACTTCTATCCAAAGCAGAAAGGGGGGGGGCACCAACTAAGTGTAGTATTAAAAGGTAGTGATTTATTGCACACAGATAAGTAAAACGTACAAGAAGCAAGAAGATATCATGCACACCAAATTGCAGATCAGTCCTGGTGGCCTTGACTGTCCCGCTGGCTCCACACCAGTTTGGGCTGGGAGATGTGTACCAGGTCAGGTGATAGTGGCTAGTAGAAGCATAGCCTCTTTGACTGTCAATCCTCGGCTCTGATTTCCACCCTGTCCAGGTGACGTCACTTCCGCATCCACGTTCCATGCCCTGGCCATTCCTGGATGAAAAAAGCATCTGATCTGGTACACCTCTCCCAGCCAGAACCAGTGTGCAGTTAGCAGGACAGCCAAGACCACCAGGACTGATCTGCGATTTGATGGGCATGATATCTTCTTGCTTCTCGTAAGTTTTACTTATCTGTGTGAAATAAATGTCTACCTTTTAATACTACACTTAGTTGGTGCCTCCCCTCTTTTCTGATTCTACATGTTTTACAGAGGTCCCTGACACACTCTGAGGATAGCTGCCTTCTTTTAAATGTCCTTTCACGGGGCGTGGCCTGGACATGGAAGCGTGAGGACATGTCTCTCTTCTGCTCCGCTTCCACCACAGCTATCATCAGGCTTACCAGGGCGATCTGTGCCGCTACTTACACCGGAATATGTCCCAGCGCAGGAGGACATCCTCCCAGTCACCACCGATCAATCAGGGATGCCTAGGACCGCTGGACAGTTACTTCCCGGAGGCCCGCAGGACTGGGTGGGGAGGCCCCAAGATGCACGTGGGCCAGACGCAGAAGCAGTAGGCCTCCCAAATCCCATCTCCATGGCTGGTGAGTGACTCCGCTCCCCCCTGCCCTCTTCTCCTGGCTCCTCTTCCTCCCTAGACCACTGCTCAGACCTGGGGGACATAGTGGGGGTGGTAAGACAACAAGGACAGAGTCTCAGTTCAGCAGTATAAAGGACTGCATGTGTACACCGGCATCTAGAAAGCAGTTAAATGCTGCTGGTTTTGGCTGTGTGGCAAAAATAAAAAAAATCAAACCAGCAGCATTTAACTGCTTTCTAGAGGCCGGTGTACACATGCAGTCCTTTATACTGCTGAACTGAAACTCTGTCCTTGCTGTCTTACCAATTCGCCACACAGCTCAACCAGCAGTATTTAACCACTCTCTAGAGGCCAGTGTATAAATGCAGTCCTTTATACTGCTGAACTGAGACTCTGTCCTTGCTGTCTTACCAATTCACCACACAGCTCAACCAGCAGTGTTTAGCTGCTCTCTAGAGGCCGGTGTACACACGCAGTCCTTTATACTGCTTCACTGAGACCCAGCACCAAGGGTACCCCACAAGGGTAGATTTACAGCCCAGACAGGGGGTCTTCTGAACTCAGGAGAGTGTATGAACCTGAGCAGGATCGCATGGACATTACAAGGTTTTGCATGATTGATCCGGAAGAGTACGGAGGAAGTGGCAGCTGTCTTTGGTTATGCTGTTAGCCTCTAGTGGTTCTGTGATTCATCTGGAGGATTAGGGAGGAAGTGATAGCTCTTTTTGGGAGATGCTGTTAACCCCTTGAAGTTCTGGTGAGCCTCAGTGTGTTTGTATTTCACGTGGTGACATGGGTGAAGGAGTTCTCAGATTGGAGTTTTCACAATACATGCAATCTCTCACCATTTTGGTCTTTAAAAAGCACTAGCACTTTATATGTTTGATGTTTTAGTTCCACAAAAAGCTTTATTGAATGTTCAACAATACAGTACATGTTCATTGCCAAGACTTAAAAGAGTAAGTAATCAAAGCATAGTTGAAAGCAAGTACAAAATAACAATAAGGCATAAGAACGTAACCTTTGAGATACATTTAAAGCGACATTACATACTTAAGAGTGAAGATGGTATGTAGGTTCCGACTGTCAATATATTCACATTAATGTAGAAAAGTGGAGGCACTTTATGAGTAATTGTGTTTGTTGAAGTCAGAAAAAATTGGTCTTCAAAGGTCAGAGCTTGGCTAACTGAGAGTGGGGGTATGTATGGGGCAACAAACAAAGTACTGGAAGGCTAAAAAAGACTGAAGTTGTTTGTGTTAATGAGTAT
>BLSH010500316.1:184508-220986 GCA_018402905.1 Glandirana rugosa | reverse complement strand
CTCCAAGGGTGCAGGCCCCATGTCCTGCCAAGCTGGTGGGATCGCGAACTCCTGGTACCATTCAGGGACAGGTATGTCGGGCAAAGCTGTGAATTCGAAGAATTGAGGTAAGTCTGCTGGAGTATGCAGGGTGAAGGAGCGATTTCCTATTGTTACACACAAACCAAAGGGGAATTTCCATTTGTAGACTATTCTGCGTTCACGAAGGACGGAGAGAATAGGTCTTAAGGCTCTTCTGTGACCCAGGGTGATCTGTGAGAGGTCTTGGAAAATTTTAACCTCGCTATCATTGAAACGAATTTCGTCTTGGTCTCTGGCTCTGGTGGCGATTTCCTCCTTGAGCTTATAGTTGGTGAAACAACAAATAATATCTCTTGGAGGGTCTCCATCTCTGCCCCTAGGTCTCAGGGCTCTGTGGGCGCGCTCGAATTCGATCTGTGAGTCTTGAGGGCGTTCAATGAGGTTGTTAAATAAGGATTGAAGAGCCATGGGTATCTGATCGTGCTCCACACTCTCTGGGATACCTCTAATCCTCAGGTTTTTCCTTCTCCCCCTGTTATCGAGGTCTTCTAAGCGGCGTTGGAGCTCTATCATATGGAAGTGATAGTTGGCACTAAATTGTTGTAAGTCTCTGATGTCTTCGTCATGTCGGCCTGCCGCCTTCTCAACCTCTTCCAATCTGTCTGAGACTCCCCGCAGTTCGTCTTTAAGTTCAAGGACTGCTTCAGTGAGGGCTCCTTTGATATCGGTGGCTATGCTTTGCAGGTCTGACATCTTAGGGACCTGTTGGATCAAGTCAACAAGTCTATCATGACTAAGTTGCATATTCGCTTTGGCTGAATTGTCCTCTGCTTTGGGCGCCATGCCTGCTGGACTCTGGGCAGAGCCTGAAGTAGAGGCCTCGGCACTTTTTGGGGTGCGCGGGCGGAAAAGTTCCTGGAGGTTACGGTTCGGCTGTGGTTGAGGGGTTTGGGAGAAGGGTAACTGTCTGCCTATTTTGCCCATAATCCATTAATAGAGGCTGTAAGGGCCTGCAATCTCTCCCCTGATGCCAAAGCTCCGGATTTAAGCAGTCATTATGTCCGCACTGCGGATCCCACCTGCTCCTTCCTGTATCAATACAGTCTCTGGGGTGATGTAGCAGGGGACTCTGTGCTTCTCTGTTAGGGTTGAGGCCTTACTGCGGGAGCTATGGGTGCCCTGGGGTCCGCCACGGCCTAGGCCGCAATTGAAGCCGCGGACTCAATTTCCGGTGTCCCGGAGGTCGGCCTCAGAACAGGCCAGTCTGTTGGGCAACTGTAGTGTGTTGTGACCGTGGGGGCCCCTTAGCCTCCCCCCCTGGTATTTGGCCTCAGGGACGTAGATGGTGGGAATCCGGAGCCGCCGCGGCCTAGGCCGCAACCGAAGCCGCGGGCTAGATTTCAGGTGTCTCGGAGGTCCGCCGCGGATCCGACCAATCTTGGTCTCAAATTGTAGGGGCTAGCGTGGGGGAGCCTCTTGTGGTGTTGAAAGTTGCTCACCTGCCCCACGGAACGAGGATGCCCTCAGATGGATGGTGAAGAAGCCGGAGCTCTGTCTGAGCACGTCCGCTCTCCGCCGCGTCCAGGCCACGCCCCCTTGATGTTTGATGTTTTATCAAATTTGCACTTTGTGAGTGTTTATTGTGCTGCTGACAACTATATTTATTTATTTGGTTAGTTATATGGTTTCATTATCCCCACACTAATGGATATATTCCGGGACATTCTGGGGCTACCAGCAGATGCGCCGGTTGAAATAGATTGTGCACACAGGGCTCTTAGACCCCCCTCTCAGGAGGCGGAGAACCCAAGGGACATAATTTGCAAATTGCACAAATACACGATGAAGGAACGTATAATGCAAAAATGATGCAACAAACCATATTATGATTTTGATGGGGCAAAGTTGTCCTTATATCAAGACTTGTCAAGGCGCACACCGTTATGCAGCACAGGGCTCTGCGTCCCATGCTGGACGTTATCCTGGCAGCCAGTCTCTCCTATAGGTGGGGCTTCCCTTTCAGATGGCAAGCAATATATTCTCTGCACTAAGGATGACTTACCGCATTTAAGCAGGTCCCTGGGACTTGGAGAGGTGGATTTTCCGGACTGGAGGGGCTCCCTGGATCTCCCGGTCCTTCCTCTCCCCCAGCCTTGGTTGCAGGTGAAGGGCAAACACCGCTCAAGAGGTCGGAGATGGCGAGCCTTTGGTACCTCGTCTGGGCCATCGGCCCCCGGGGACTAGGGACTTCTGCTCCTTTTCTCCCCCCTGCCCCCCTCTTTTGGCATCTTTGGAATGTTAAAACCAGAATTCGCCCCTCCTTCCGCCCCTCTTTTTTTTCTTCCCCTGGATTTTGGAACTTAAAGGCCTACTGGGCTTGATCTGGAGGGAGGTGGCCCCAATACACCCCCCCTTTTTTTCCTATTTTTTTTTTCTGTTTTTGTCCGTAAGGAGCTGACTGTTTTTTTTTAATGTTCCCCATGAACCAGCCCTCCTGGGCTCCAGTTGTAGCACTATGTTGTGCAGTGACTTTGCAGATCTTGCCTACCTGGTTTGAAACTTTGGCTAAGCGGAGGCGGTGGACAGTGCCGGAACCCACACACGCTGCTCCCCCCTTTCATGTGGGCCATGGTCCCCCGAGTAGGCCACCCCATTCGTGCAATGTACCCTAGAAGGGCTGGTGGGTCGGGGTGCCGGGCCCCTCCTTCGGGGGGCTTGGGCTATGCACCCCACCTGCTTATAGTTTCTAAGGTGGAACGGCCTACTTGCCGCGGATCCGACCAGAACAATTGCTCTTGTTTGTTTTTTTCAGTGTTAATGTGTCTTGTTTCCTTTCTCCTCTTTCTCTCTTTTTTCTTTTTCTGTCAATTTCCCAGTACCTGCCGCTTCAGACACCGCCCGGTGGGACATATCACCACTCCCAAACTTTGGCAACTCACCCGGATTATCATGGCATCCTTTAAAGGTAATTACCTATAATGTCAGAGGTTTGTGCTCCCCACACAAGAGTAGCAAACTATGGATTAAACTAAAAAGGTTGGGGGCCCAGGTCCTTTTTTTGCAGGAGACCCATTTTACTTCTCAATCCACACCCAGATTGCCCACACACCTGTTCAACCAATGGTTCCTGAGTGCCTCCCCGGTCCCTAAATCGAAAGGCACAGCCATAGCCTTTCACAAAACCTGTCCCTTCCAGCCAACGGAGCATATGTCGGATCCCCTGGGCAGATTCGTCTTCATCAAGGGGCTGATAGCGGGGACGAAATATACTTTTGCAACTGTGTATGCCCCCAATTCGAATCAACTTACTTTCCTAGACACGACCATGAACCAGCTAGCAGAGTCCAGGGAGGGTCATGTGATCCTGGGGAGGGGGGGTTTCAACGTGAGCCCGGACCCACGATTAGACACGTCACACAGTCGCTCGGCGCACTCTTATGCATTTCTTAAACATTTCTGTAAGACCATGCAATCCCATTTCATGATTGATAGCTGGCGGATCCTGCACCCCTCAGACAGGGATTATAGCTATTTTTCCACGGTGCACAATGTGTATACACTAATAGATCTTCTCTACATGGACCAAGACACCCTGGAACGCCTACAGGAGTCATCTGTGGGAAACATAACTATCTCTGACCATGCACCAGTGTCAGCTACTATTGAGGTACCGCAAGGTGCACAGAGAACCTGGTCGTGGTGACTAAATGAGAATCTCCTGGATGACCCTGTGGTTGTGGCGGCGGTGTCCGGATCAATCACTCACTATTTTAGAGAAAACAGTAACACTGGGGTCAGCGAGGGGATAGTGTGGGAGGGCCACAAGGCAGTGATCTGGGGAGAGTTGATTTCCCAGGGGGCTAGGTGTAAAAAGGCAAGGCAAGTAGGCTACCAGAGGGTGCTGGCTGCACTCCAAAAAGCGGAACTTCAGCATAAAGGTAATGGGGACCCTAAGTCTCTGAAAAGATTGCAGGAGTTGCGGAGGCTTTTCACACGTCTTCTGTACCATAAAGTCTGCAGGCAGTTGAGGTACGTTTCTCACAATTTTTTTGAACAGGGCAACAAGTGTGAACGGATGCTAGCCAGGGCACTTCGCAAGCACAGGGCACAGACGTTTGTACATAGGCTCTGCTCGGGGATGGGAGAAGAGGTGACACGATCGTCCAAGATAGCTGCCATGTTCGGCGACTTTTATGCAAACTTATACTCTTTGGGCTCAGGGCAGACGCTGGAGGCACTCGCCTCTAGACGGGCAGTAATCCAGGATTACCTGGTAGTCTCCGGCCTCCCCTCCTTGACGGAGGAGCAACGGGTGACATTGGAATCCCCTATCACACCCCTAAAGATTGAAGCGACGGTGAAGTCCCTACCTAAAGGGAAGAGCCCTGGCCCCGACGACTTTACTGGGGCATACTACAGCACCTTCTCTCCCCTGCTCCTCAGCCATATGTGCACCTACATTAATTCCCTAGCTACGGGGGGTCAGATGTCATCGGCGGCCTTGTTGACGTTCATAACAGTCCTCCCCAAGAAGATCCCACCTTGCCGCAAAACTATCGCCCCATATCCTTGTTGAATGTGTACGTAAAAATCATGGCGAAGATATTGACAAACCGCATGCAACACCTTGTCCCCAATATAGTGCATTCTGACCAGATGGGATTTATCGCTGGAGGAGAGGCTCGTGACAACTCCCTCAGGCCTATTCACCTCATCCACTGGGCGTGCATTTACCCAGGCCTGGGGCCCTATCTCATCCTCTCTATGGATGCAGAGAAGGCCTTCGACCGGGTGGACTGGGTCTTCTTAAGGGCGGTGCTAGAGACCCTGGGGATAGGGCCACATATGCGGACTTGGATAATGGCACTATATTCGGCACCCAGCGCACGGGTCAGTGTGAACAGCCTTCTCTTTCCTAAATTTATGATAGAGAACGGAACAAGGCAGGGGTGCCCCCTCTCGCCTATGCTATTTGTTCTTGTGTTGGAGCCACTGCTAGGAGCAATCAGGGCTAACCCAAATGTCAGGGGGCTGAGAGTGGGGAACACTGAACACAAATTTTCAGCATACACAGATGATGTGCTCTTTCACCTCTCAGACCCCTGATATCGTTACCTAACTTAATGCAAGAACTACAGCAATATGGAGCACTCTCCAATTTTAAAATAAACTACTCAAAATCTGAGATTATGCTGGTCACCTTTACCTGGACCAAATCCTCGCTGAAGTACCTGGGGATACAATTAACGGACTGCTTTGAGAACTTATATGGTTGCAATTACTGTTAGCGGCGGTAGGCCAGAACCTTAATACTTGGATCAAAACAGCTTTCACATTGCTGGGGAGGGTAAATATCCTTAAAATGAATGTCCTCCCGAGTGCGCATGTGCGGGAGCTCCGTGATGGCCGCGTAAGCCAGGAGCTCCGCACCAAGTCCGAACACCGGCAGCTCGTTTGCAGTACACAGCGGGCAGACATTCAAGGACCCGGGCTCCCCGCTCCTTCGAACCCCCCCTGCACTCTATCCGATGCCCGGCGCCTCGGCTAGGAGAAGCCTGGAGCCGCAATTTCAATCACAGGCCGTCGCCAGGTGTACCAAGATGGCCGCCGTGGCCTTGCCTCACGCTGCCAGTGAGCCTGGTAAATCAGACCACAGACAGGTACTTTCTCCTCCTTCACTAATCTTCTCCCCTGAGACCTTTGGGCAGCCTCAGCAAACGATGTCCCCATCTCCAGCCTCCACAGAATCCCTCCGAGGCATGTACTGGAGGACAAGGCCGCTACACCTAGTAGGCGCAGGCAAGCCTCCAAGTCAGTTAGTCCGGATCCCAGCCAGCCCTCCATAGACTCCCCTTAAACTCAGCGGACCTCTTCCTCAGGATCTCTGACCTCCTAGAAAGAGGCCTCTCCAACACAGCTGCCAAAATCACTAATGATATCAAAGCTGATTTCCAGAACCTAGGAGCCAGAATGGAGTCCATTGAGCAGAAACTAGATGCAACGGTGGCGAGAACTAATCAGAATTCGGACCACATTAGCCTCCTACAAGAACAATTGGACTCTGCCCTGGCCAAAATTGAAGACATGGAGAATAGATCGGGGAGACAGAACTTCAGAGTCAGGGGCCTCCCGGAGTCCATCACTGACGTCAAGGGAGCTATCCATGACCTAATGAAGAACCTCATCCCGGACGCCCCACAGCACCGCCTGGAACTTGACAGGGTTCATAGAGCTCTGGCTCCACCAAGGAAAGATGGATCCCCCAGGGACATCATCGTGAAACCCCACTTCTACACCATGAAAGAAGAAATCATGAAGAGGGCCCGCAGCAACTCCCAGGTATTGTGCCTGGGACACCAGATACAAATCTTTGCAGACCAGGCCCCCTCCACCATACAAAAGAGAAGAGCACTTAAACCTCTCCTATCCATTCTCTCAGCTAAAAACATCAAGTACTGGTGGGCCTTTCCCTTCGCAGTAAAATTCGTATGGAAGAGCAAGACCCTCTCCTTCTCCTCATTCCTGGGGGGCGAAAAGACTTTGCTAGACCTCAAGCTGATCTCCCTAGAAGCACCCATGGACTGCTCTGGCTCTGCTTCGGGCTCTACCAAACGCCCACCTCCCATCAGCCCTATCCCCCCCCTGTGGAGCAAGGCAAAATCCAAAAGATCCAAGGACAACTTACCCCCCTAATATGGACAGTCTCACCCCTCAGTTTGTCTTTTTTTTCCTTCTACCCATGTTCCGTGGACCACCACTTACGGTCTCCTACCTGTCGGAGGGGGCTTCAGGCCCCCACTACTTATTGATTGCTACTTTTCTCTTCCACACTTGGCCCGACTAGTCGCTGTTACCAGTTCTATCGTTATTCTCTCTAGAACTTGGGCCTTAGCCTTTTTTGGACCTTTTTTCCAGTCTCCTATCCCTGAGCCATTATGATTTTGGATTCTTCATGGGAGTTGGTCAGTTCTTTTTTCAGAAGTCACCTCCCTCCGCAGTCTGACTCCCTAGCATCTGACCCGGACTCAGGAAGATGGACATCTAACATCTTTATTTTTGTTTGATATTTGTCTAACGTTGTGTTTTTTTACAGGTTCTTATAACTGTTCAACAGCGCTGCTGGTGCGGGACCTGGTCCCTCATGTGCACCCTCTTACCCCATGGTTGTGGCTAGCCTGCCACCAAGGGATAAGACGTTTGCCCCAGTCGCTGGGGCAAACGACTTTTGTTCGGGGTCTCGGAAGGTGACTTTCCTCCCAGACCCAAAAGGGTCTATTAGAGGGCCCTTTTGTTCATTGTTATTGTCTTCTCTTTTTTCTTTCTCTAACCTCCTTTTTTTTTTTCAGTCAATCAGGGGTGGGCAACCCCACTTCCTTCCCTTCTCCCGGTGTTCTGCACTCCTAGGGCCCGAGACGTTTCCAAATCTCTATCTCTGCTCGGGTAAGTGACTGCTCCTATGCCGATAGCTCGCCCCTCTCTTGCCATGGCTAACCAAGCCCCTTCACCTGTTTTCAGGATAGCCACGCACAATGTGCAGGGCTTCAACTCCCCCACAAAAAGGAGGAAGGTCCTCGAGGAGTATTAAAGACTTAAACTGGATATTATAATGATCCAGGAGACTCACTTCCCGATTCGGTACAGTCCTAAATACCTCCATCCCCATTTCCCAGTGTTTCACATTGCCAACACAAACGATAAGACTAGGGGGTAGCAATACTTTTCTCTAAACACTGTAACTTTACGTTGTCAATTTACAAAGACCCCGAGGGGAGATTCATTCTTATTAAAGGTACACTGAATGATAAGTTATACTCTGGTTTCCTACTACGCCCCCAACAGGGGCCATCCCCGATTCTTCCAAGCTCTTTTCAAAACTCTCAACCCCCGACTATAGGGCTTAGTTATCTGCGGGGGTGATTCAAGCACAGCATTCAACCAGTGTCTAGACAAATCCAGACCCCCCCGGGGATCAACTGACCCGCCAAACTAACTCCAGCCTCAAAATTGCTAAACGTATCCACTCACAAGACCTAATTGACATCTGGAGGGAACTTAACCCATCTAAGCGGGACTTCACTCATTTCTCTTGCCCACATCAATCTTACGCCAGGATCGACCACATCCTGACCTCCCCTTCCTTGATCCACTCCTCCAGCTCAGTATCCATTACAGACACAGTTTGCTCAAATCACTCTATAGTTATACATTCCCTAATGAACCCTCCCTACAGTCAACCTTCCCGACAATGGCGCTTAAACAAAACAATCCTAGGAGACCCCATCAGAGTAAAAGAAATTGAGGAAGCCATTAAAGAATATTTCAGTTTAACTTCCAGTTCCGGCGCCTGATGAGGAAGGAGTGAAGAACGGTGGCTTCGGTCTTCACCAGCTTATAAAGTCTATTCAGTACCGATTCGGGCGACCCCCCGACCCTACTCCGTTGCCGCGTCCACTAGAGCACGCCTGGGAGCCGCCTGATATGGACAAGTTTGTTCTTCATGGCGGGTCCGCCGCTGCACCAAATCTTTGTTCGGATACCGCTGCACCGAATCTTTGTTAGGATACCTCGATCATGGAAACAATCGTTGCAAACGGGTCGCAGACACAACTCGCGGTGGCACCTCCCTCTCTGATCTACCCGAACGCAGGGACAAGAGAGATCACAGAGGATCAATATACTACACTAGCCCAGGGCATGGCAGCCTTACTCACTCCTACCATAACGGCGACAGTTAAGGGGGCTATAGCTGTCGGCATGGCACAAATTAAGAAGGAATTAAACGATCACACCCAGTGCATAGGAGAGCTGGAGAACCGTGTGTCAAACGTGGAAGACAAAATACAGACCGCCCAAGTCAGTGAACAACAGTTCCAGCACACGCAGCAATTTCTTCTCGACAAGATCGACGATCTGGAAAATCGGTCACGCAGGAACAACCTTAGGATCGTGGGCCTCCCAGAATCATACAATGCCAGCTCCTTACATGATCTCTGCGAGACCCGCATACCTCAAGTACTGGGTATCGGTAAAGCCTGCACAGTGGAAAGGGTGCACCGCATGGGCGCCCCCTCAAAGGATCGTTGATCCCCCCGCCAAATCACTGCGCGTTATCTCAACTACACGGACAGACTGGCCGTAATCAGGTCTTCTAGGAACGCGAAATCTCTACAATTCGAATGACACAAACTTCTAATTTTTGCGGATTATTCGCAAGAAACATCTCGTCAACGCAAGGCCTTCCAACCAGTCTGTGCAGCACTGTATCAACAAGGAATTAAGTTCACACTCTCCTACCCGGCCTCTCTAAGATTCACCAGGATAAAAGAAGGAAGAAGGTGCCTCTAAATGCAGTAAAATTTATTACATCAATAAAAAACAGGATGATCACACTCACAGGATATGGAAGTAAACAGGCATATCCACACGCTTGTCTGTGGATGGACGTGTGTTCAAGCAGCAATATAGTCCATGTGTGCGGGGTCTCCGTGTTGCTGTAGCCACAAATGGTCCCGTAGCACAGGGCGACCGCCAGCAGTCAATTAAACGTCCGCTCTTTGCACATGGAACATCCGGGGCATCCATGGACCAGCATGCACAGCGTCCCGCGTCACTCTTGTGCGACGCATTTCTGAGTGTACGGACCTGCGGTGTCAGTAAGCAGGCGCACTCTTTCATCAGGCATTAAGAGCCACAGGGAAGGATTAGCTGCTTTATAGTTAATGTTCAAGGGTGACATCTGGTGGCTAAATCTCAGTATGACATGATAAAAACATAGTAATAGATGCCGTGACCGGGGATGCAAGCGGGAATAAAAATAGATTAAAAGTAAAAGATGTGCATATCTTTAAGAAAGAAGGGAAGGAAAAAAAATATATATATACATCACATGACATATGTAACAATGTAATTGTGCCTGTAGATATATCTCTCTCTAATCTTTATCTACCAGGTTATGCACAGTTGTAAGGGTGTCAGATATATTCGTCTATTTTTATTCCCGCTTGCACCCCCGGTCACGGCATCTATTACTATGTTTTTATCATGTCATACTGAGATTTAGCCACCAGATGTCACCCTTGAACATTAACTATAAAGCAGCTAATCCTTCCCTGTGGCTCTTAATGCCTGATGAAAGAGTGCGCCTGCTCACTGACACCGCAGGTCCGTACACTCAGAAACGTGTCGCACAAGAGTGACGCGGGACGCTGTGCATGCTAGGCCGTGAATGCCCCGGATGTTCCATCTGCAAAGAGCGGACGTTTAATTGACTGCTGGCGGTCGCCCTGCTCTACGGGACCATTTGTGGCTACAGCAACACAGAGACCCAGCACACATGGACTATATTGCTGCTTGAACACACGTCCTTCCGCAAGACAAGCATTTACTTCCATATCCTGTGAGTGTGATCATCCTGTTTTTTAATGATGTAATAAATTTTACTGCATTTAGAGGCGCCTTCTTCCTTCTTTTATCCTAGTGTCTTTTGGATGTGGCCATCCTTCAGAAGAGCTGCCGATCTGCAGCACACACCTTTGATACATCTATCCAAAGAGACCTTTCACCTGGCCTTGCGCCTACCCACCGTCTATCTCTAAGATTCACCGATTCCTCTGGTAACGGCAAGATGTTCAACCACCCCGAGGAGGCAGCCAACTACGTCCAGGCTCATCTACATATTCCGATGGATACTCATCCTCCAGCCCCCAATACAGTTTTCCCTGGGCTCCGGGATTTCCGCAGTCCGAGGAAAGACTCTCCAAAAAGAGCTTGGTACGCAAACAAGTCGGCTCGAGAGGATCGTTCTTGAATCACCTTCCCCGAATAAGCTTTATTCCATGGCAGATAATCCTCACTTTTTTCAAGTACTCACTGCATGGATACGTACTCATTTACACTAAAGTTTGAAGCTTATGTTGTCTAGAGTACTCAATCTTGTTGGTATATGTTCACAATTATAATGTAATGCTGAGGACTCTGTTCTCCCTTGCCCTCATCCCTCCATACAGTCTTACTGGAGATCTTCGGGAGGTTGCTGAAGCATCCTACACATATCCCCCGACCTATATATTGGGAGCCGCGGCTGGACTCGCTCACCCCCCCTCTCAATATTCTACCCTGAAGTCGGTACCACCTGAACATCTCCGGTAACGCTGTTCCTGTGGAAGGTTTCCTCATGAGGAAAAAGGTGAAGCCTACACTGTTGTTTATTAGTTTTTTAGATGGTGTTTTCCCTTATCGTTACCCAAACCACTATGTGATCGACCAACTCCACTCCACACCCAACTTGAGCTGGCACGCTAATCCCCCTTGTCTTACACCCCCTTTCTATTGTCACTCAATTCGGCTACTTTTGCCCACTTCCAATCACCCTAGTACAGGGCACATTAACCCACTTCGCTTCCACCCACCCTGAAGATCGTTTCGTGGAACATTAAAGGGCTTAGATCTCCCAACAAGCGGATGGCGGTCCTGCGCCACCTCCAACGCCTGAAGGCTGATATAGCCTTTCTCCAAGAGACACATCTTATGGCAGCAGACTTTCCCCGACTAAATAAACTATGGGTAGGTCAAATCTTTGGCTCGCCCTCACTCAGAAATAAAGCGGGTGTGATCCTGCTCATTCTAAAAAGATCCAATGCGAGGTACTGTCTGAGGACAGTGATGAGGATGGCAGAATTCTCATCCTTAAACTTTTAAGGGAAATCCAAAGAACTAGTCCTAGCGAATGTATATGCTCCCAACTCCCCCACCAATAACTTCTTCCAAACACTCACAGCTCGTCTAGCTCCTTACTTACACCTCCCTACCATCATAGGTGGAGACTTTAATGTAGTCATGAATGCCCAGGAAGAAAGAGAGTCAGGTCACCAGAAGTCTCGTACCCCATCCCATGACTCCCAACCTACTCCCCTACATCTATTTGCAGAGGCCCTTAAATTCGTAGATATATGGAGACAAACCAACCCACTCGGCAAACAATATACTTTCTACTCCCACCCTCACCATAGCTTGTCACAGATCAATTATTTCCTCTGCTCGCCTTCCATTCTTCCGAATGTCTCCGATCCTCAGATTCTAGACACTGCTATATCCAGCCATTCCCCAATTTCACTAACCCTAACAGGCCTTGACGCCCCTAGCTCTTTTAGATCCTGGCGATTCCCTGCCAACCTGGCTAATAACCGAGAATTGACCACTCTAATCAAAAAGTCCTGAGAAGAATATTCTGCTACAAACGCAGAACATACTACTGACCCCAACCTCTTTTGGGAGGCAGGCAGGGCTGTTCTGCGTGGCCAGATCATTGCATTCAGCGCTGCCTTCAAAAGGAAACTTGACGCCAACTACAAATTGGCCAGTAAATCCCTACGTGAAGCCCAAGCCTCCTTAATAACCAAAATTCACCTGAGAACAGAAAAGATGGCAAAATGCTAAAAACCAGTTTGACCACTGGGCCTTTGCCCATGAACCACACCATCAGGCACATCTAGATCTGCAATTCCACAAATATGGGAATAAGGCCGGCAAATTGCTCTCCCGCCTATGCAGGGGCAAATTTGCCCCCCACTTCTATTAGCGCACTTAAACACCCCAACGGCTTCCTCTCCACCACCCCCAAAGACATTAATAGTATACTTGAAGCTTTCTACACCAAGCTATACGGGAAAGATCCAATTGATGAGTCAGCGGCACAAGCCTTCCTTGAGCGACTTAGTCTCCCCCAAGTCACCCAGGCCCAACTGGACTCTTTAAACTCCCCAATCTCTGTGGAGGAAATCAAACAAGTAATAGCCTCATTATCGCCCAAGAAAGCCCCGGGCCCAGATGGATATACAGCAGAGTTCTACAAACACAACCTAACCACCATTGCCCCGTCCTTGCTCTCTCTCTACCAGCGGATTCTCGGAGGAGGATCGTATCCTCCCTCCGGCTTCCAAGCCTTCATTAAAATAATCCTCAAGCAAGGGAAGGATCCGACCGACCCTGGGTCTTACCGACCCATTTCATTGCTAAATCTTGACACCAAAATCCTGTCCAAAATTATAGCTAGAAGACTTGCAACAATCATGCCGACTTTGATTCACCCAGCACAGGCGGGCTTCACATTGGGTCGCTCTGCAACTTCTAACATCCGCAAAGTTCTGGCGGTGTTGGAACTCGCGAAATCCAAGTCACCCAGCGATTGCGCCATAATCTCGTTAGACGCCGAAACGGCGTTTGATAATGTCAGCTTTAGCTGGCTGAGCTTGGTATTACATAAATTTGGCTTCGTAGGCCCCTTTGTCCATCTCATCAATGCAATGTATACAGCTCCATACGCCAATGTTATTGCAGCCGGAATCAGCTCCAACAGAATCCCACTGCACAAAGGCACACGGCAGGGCTGTCCTCTGTCCCCTCTACTATTTAATCTGGTCATAGAACCCCTCTCTAGGCACCTGCTTGCCCACCCAAAACTACACGGGATCAAAATTGGTACTCACGAAGTACGTGCGGCACTATTCGGGGATGACATTTTAATATTTTCCGCCAATCCCCAATGTGACATCACACTAATACAAGAAATCTTCACCAATTTCCGGTCTTGCACGGGCCTCAAAATAAACTTTAACAAAAGTGAGGTACTTCCCCTTTTCCATGCTAGGATGCCCCAATGGGCAATTGACTCGGCATTCCATGTTACTAACTCCCATATTACGTACCTTGGCATAAAAATTGGGGAATCCCCCTCTTCTATTTATAACCCGTGCAAGCTACACAATTTGTCTAACCTCCCACTCTCCCTATTGGGAAGAAGCCATCTCTTTAAGATGGTTAGCTTCCCTAAACTACTCTACCCCCTGCAAACCATCCCCCTTCTTTTACGCCATAAGGATATTCAGACAATTAACAAGGCCCTCTCCTCCTTCCTATGGTGGAAGAAACACCCACATATAGCCTTAGCCAAATGATTCCTCCCTAACCACCTAGGAGGCTCCAACCTCCCTAACATACGAAACTACAATCTAGCGTGCCTCCTCAGAGTGGGTTTGGACTGGCTGGCGGAGACCTCCAGATATTCGAATCATAACCTAGAATCTCAGATGGTTACCCCCCACTGCCTAGACGCTCTCCTCCACTGCAAACTACGAGAACTACCCCCTACTTTGAAGCAAAATCTACTCATTAGAGACACTAACATTGCATGGAGGGATATCAGGACCAAACTGGGCCTCCCTGCAACCATCTCCCATTCTCTACCTCTCAGGGGCCACCCCAAAAGCCCCTTGTCTACCCAACAAACTATAATAACCTCTTGGTCTCTCCAAGGCCTGCGGACTTACGCTCAACTCTTTGACCCAGCCACAGGGAAAGCCCTTCCCTTCTCCCAAGTTCAAACATCATTTAACCTCCCGAAAACTCACTTTCTCCCCTTTCAACAAGCCACAAGCTTTGCTACCAGCCTGTGCCCTGACAAACTGAAGCAATTTAAACCTTCCTTCATTGACAACCTGCTCCTGAACAATTCGCTAAAAATAGGAGACATCCACAAACCATTATCAGTTAGCCTCTGGAAGTCACGCTCTCAAGACCCACCCTCACCTTGGTCAAGACTTTTTCCAGGGCAGGCTGACACAAACTTTGCACTGCAAGGCTATAATACTACAAGGGCTTTCATAAAGAATGAATTCTGGAGAGAACAACAACTCAAAATCCTACACCGGGCATATATGCCCTATTCAATGGCCAAGACAACCTCAGCTAGCCAAAGGTTAGACTAGATTTCTTATCTTATAGCATCAGCATATAAGTGTGCTTGAATTGATGATGTGTTGCCATTTGGTACTTATGGATCTCCCTCCATTATCCATAGTGCTTCCCACCTCCCCCACCTCCCCCCCTCCCTTCCTCCCTTTCCCCTTCCTCCCTCCCCCCCCTCTCATTTATGGTAAATCTCACTCAGCACCTATGATTTGTTTATCTATCCTTGTTCTGATTTACTGGACTTTCTGTTTAAACCTTTTGTATCGAACTAAAACCTTAATAAAGTATGTTTAACCACTTCAGCCCCGGAAGGATTTCCCCCTTTAGGACCAGAGCCCTTTTTGCGATTCGGCACTGCGTCGCTTTAACTGAAAATTGCGCGGTCGTGCGACGTTGTACCCAAACGAAATTTGAGTCCTTTTTTTCCCACAAATAGAGCTTTCTGTTGGTGGTATTTGATCACCGCTGCGTCATTTCTGATCGCCGTTATAAACAAAAGAAGAAGGACAATTTTGCAAAAAAAAACTAAATTTCTTATTTTTTGCTAAAATACAAATCCAAAAAAAAATAAAAAAACTTTTTTTTTCATCGGTTTTGGCCGATTTATATTCTTCCTCATATTTGTGATTAAAAAAATCGCAATCGGTGTTTATTGATTGGTTTGCGCAAAAGTGGTCGCGTTTACGGATAATTCATTTTTGGGGTTTTTATTTATTTTTTTCTTTTATTAGTAATGGCGGCGATCTGCGATTTTTAGCGGTACTGCGATATTGGGGCGGACATGTCGGACCATTTTGACACTTTTTTGGGACCATTGGCATTTATACAGCGATCAGTGCTATAAAAATGCACTGATTACTGTGTAAATGCCATTGGCAGTGAAGGGGTTAACCTGCAGGGGCGCTCTAAGGGTTAACTGTGTTCCCTGGGCGTGTTCTAACTGTGGGGGGACTGCCCTAGCTGGGGAAGGGAAGTGATCACATCCTCCATGTAGAGGAAGGCTGTGATCACAGCCCTTCCCCCCTCACAGAACGGAGGTCCGTGTTTACTTACACAGACCTCCATTCTTTCACTCCGGGGGGGGGCATTGCAGGTGGCCAGCGCGCACGCGCTCACTGGGCTCGATCTCGCAGCCGCCGTCATAAGACGGCGATTTGCGCAATAGAGCCACCTTGTCGCCGTCAATTGCCGACCAGCGGTCAGCAAGCGGTTAAAAGAAGAAAAAAAAAAAGAATATTTCAGTTTAATGGAGGCCCAGAGGTCTCCCCGGAAACCCTCTGGGCAGCACATAAGGCCACCATTAGGGGCAAGCTCATTCAGATAGCAGCTCAGAATAAGAAAGCCCGCCAGGTAGATATCCTACGTCTTGAACGGTCATTTTCCTCCCTCAAGAAGCTACACAAGCAGCACCCATCCCCTGACTCTCTGGCTAAGCTCGATTCTGCTAGGCTCGCCCTCAATCTTGCCCTCACTGCCTCTGCCGAAAAACAAATTAGTTGGAATTACGCTAATTTCTATTCCCAGAAAGACAAAATTGGCTCCCTGCTCGCGCACAAACTCTCCCCTAGGAACAAATGCCATGCTATTCCCAGAATCAGAATAACGGGTCAACCCCCAACAGCCGACCCATACAAAATCCTCAAAGCCTTCCACAGCTTTTACTCTGACCTATATGGGCCAGACAATACTGATAGAGAACAATTAATAGGCGCTTTCCTGGAAGACTCTCCCCTTCCATCCCTCTCTGCGTCCCATAGGGATCTCATGGAAGACCCCATTACAGAAGAGGAGATTCTTGAGGTTATCAAGAATCTTAGAACAGGCTCTGCCCCAGGCCCAGACGGCCTTTCAACCCCGTATTATAAAACATTTGCCTCTACGTTAGCTCCCTTCTTGGCAAAATTTTTTAATCATAAAGCGAATGGCATCCCTTTAGACCCCCACCTCAATACGGCTTTCATCACGGTTATCCCCATACCTGACAAAAACCCTATGTTATATTTCCTCATTTTTAATCTAATATGTTCTCTTTGAGCTCGATCAGGATTTCTTTTCACATTTAATCCTGGGCTCCTGTGCCGGGCCGGCAGGTCGGTGGGGCGGGCCTGTCCCTTTCCCCGCTCCGCAGCTTGCTCCCACTCGGGGCGGCGGGGGGGTGAGCTTGATTGCCGGACGGTCGGCGGGCAGCGGGAGACTGAGGATCATTCTACTCCGTTGTTTATCCTGAATGTTCATTCCTCTAATATTTTTTATGTCACGCTCATTTTTTGTACCACCGTTGTAATGAACCAGTCCTTTCCAGCATGATGTCTACGTTCTTGTGGGGATCCAATAAACCTAGGATAGCTATGAGGGTGCTGAAATGTTCAAAACACAAAGGGGGCCTGGGTATACCAGATATGAGGTACTATAGGGCGATAGTCCTACAGCGCTTGTTGAAAACATCAGAGGGCTGCCCACGCTGACACACTTCAAACAACTGTTTATTGCAGAAGAACCAACTCCCCATATGATATCCAAACTGTATAGACTATTGGGCATGATCTCCGGGCCGCAGCTGGACCACCTGTATCAGCTCACGCACTCCAGCTCTGTAGAGTCCCGGACTCAAGAAGCTAACTATAAGTTGCTGACGCGCTGGTACAGGGCTCCGGCTGCTCTGGCACGGATCTACCCCTCCAGGTCGGACCAACGTTGGAGGGGATGTGATCAGAGGGGTACATTGTTGCATCTCTGGTGGGACTGCCCGGTAGTTAGGCCTTTTTGGGAAGATGTACGAGCACAGATCAAGGAGATACTTGGCCTGGAAGTTCCCCTCGCTTCGCAGCACTTCCTTCTCCACGTCCCCTCAATACTGATTAGCCAGTATAGGAAGAGTGCCCTGCCACATCTCCTGAATGCTGCCAAATGCCTGCTTCCAATTTATTGGAGGCAGCCGGCTGTTCCGGGCGGGAGTACTGGGTTAAGAAGGTGCGGGAAATTAAGGAGGCAGAGGAGTGGGTGGCTACATGCAAGGGTAAGATGGATAGGTTCCGCCGGACCTGGGCTTTGTGGTTGGAGCACACCTCTGACTCAGGACACATTGCCTCCAGTTTAGACATGGTGCTGCTGGAACTGGCCGAACCCTGTCTTAGGGGCCACCTGGGTCAGCATAGCCAGTCCACCCAAACTGACTCCTAAAACTTCGACGACTAATAGGGTGAATGGCTTTTTCTCCTTACTGCCACTTAAAGACGGTAATTGCTGGTGGGAGCAGCCAATGTTTGCAACCCCTATGGGGTACAGCGGTAGGTGCTGGGAAGGGGGGTCTCTCTCCCCCCGTATGTCTCTATTTTTCTCATTTTCTATGTATTTTTGACACGATGTTTAAGCTCATTGATTGTTCTAATGGTTTATTTTAAGGGTCCACTATGAAACATACATTTCCTTCACACATGGGTGATGGGTATAGCCGTCCTCATGGGCTTTGATTAAATGCCCCTCCATCCCCTGCTCTGTTCTGGGGGGTGTGGGGCTCGCGCCCGGGTGGTGTCCCACCTTGACGGCACCTGACCAGGCTTTGGGCCAGGTAGGGTATGATGGAGACACTTTGGTGTACCCCCTCTCGGCCAGGAGTGGGTGGGGTGGGGGGGCCGCTGACCCGGGAAGGCTGGAATTGTCAGGCCCACAAGGAGGGAGGAGGGGCCAAGGACTTAATTACCCAGTGGGCTAGGTGTACTGTGTATCCTCAACCGTTCGCACACCCCTTGGAGGGTGGAATGGACCCTGTTTATTTAGATGGTGTTCATTCATGAGGTAACCATAGATGTGAACAGATGTTATTTACATATTTGCTTAAGGCACATGTGTGTCGGAACTTCTGTGTTTTCCTGTATTACTAATGTTTCAATAAATAAAGATTACATTAAAAAAAAATGTCCTTTCACCCACTGTTTTTAGAACCACAGACTTCTGAGCAGTTTTTTCATTTATTTAAGAGACCTATAGTATTTGGAGCGCCAAATCCCCCCCCCCCCCCCCTTTTTATACTTCTATGCAAAGGCTGCAAAAGAGACACCAAAATGTATCCAAAAAGTCTCTAATCTTTTTCAGAGTGCACTAAATTCTGGCCTCATCATACAGTCTGGCTCCCCAAGCCGTATAAAATAAAGAAAGCTTGAATGGCAAATGTCAGTTTTTTGGCTTTGTAAATGTCATTATTGCTGCAGCAGGTTCTACACATGGCACAGATGTGCCACTTTACAGGTAAACTAAGGGAACCCCCCAGGCACTATATTTAAAGGAATTTTTCATTCTTATTGTTAATGCTCATTTTTATGGTTTCACTTTAAGCATCAGTAAATTGCTGGTCATTTAAAAACTATGTTTTTTACACACTTTTTTTCATTGACATGTGTCCCCCAGGGCAGTACCCGGACCCCATAACCATTGTATGCCCAATTACTTGCATATAATCCTTCAAAATGTGCACTTTTGATTTTTCCAGTCCAGGTCCTATAGACGGGGGTTCGTTATTCGGTTCCAAATGTTTGCAATGTTCTGCTGCAAACTGAACAGGGGGTCATTCAGCCTATCTCTATCCACTAATGCCAAAAAGATGATAACAACCTTTTTCTTATAAATTGTGAAATACTTAGATCCTGACTTGTGGCTTTTCTCCCTAATCTGTTTGCCATCAAGGTTTTTAATACAATGTAAAAAATGTATTTTCAGCCAAAAGGTCTTCTGTGACTTCTTCCCACAAATTTTTTGTTGGCTGTGGCATCACAACTCCTCCCACAGTGCCAAGCAGGTTTCCCTGGTCATCTTTGCCACTGTGCTCCCACCAATCAGGAAATGATGGTAGAGAGAGGCAAAACGTTGTCCTGTTGCCAGAAACCTATAATAGAAAAATATTAAATTGAAAAATACCATAAAAACATTAGCATATGAAAAAAATATTAAACCATATGAAAATATGGAAAACATTGCAACATTGCCAAAAAAAAAAAAATATCATTACAGATAAAAAAAAAAAAGATATTTACAATCATATAAAAAAAGTGGAGAAAAGAAATACCCATATTGGAAAAACTACCACAAAAAAACTGAAAAATTATAAAAAAAGATTATGGAAAATCGTTATCCATACTTACCACAATTTTCCTTTCCTGGACCCTTCCCATGTGAGCCTACCGTGGGTCAGCTCCTCCCTCTCTGACCCCTCCAGGACAACCTTTTTCTTAGCCAATAAAGAGAGGCTGTTGGTCTAAGACAGTGTTCAAATACCCAACCTCACATCGGAAAACTAGGGTGGGAATCCTCGGCTGACATGGGGAGGATCCAGGAAAGGAAAATTACAGTAAGTATGGATAACAATTTTCCGTATTCCTGGATCTCCTCATGTGAGCCTACCATAGGACCTATCAAGCAATCCTATGAAGGGGGGATGCAAAAAGAAAAAGTCAAACCCAGAAGTAATGCTGCTAATTTTTTTTAATGGTTGACAGCCGCAACAATAATATAAGAACCAAACGCCTCCGCCGGAGGAAGATGTGATGCCAGATTAAAAAGTGTTAGGCGCGCTCCAGCTTGCTGCTCTGCATACTACCTCAGGCGACAGCCTCGCATAGGCTGCCCAGGATGCTGCCACACCCCTACTTGATTTGACTTCTGAAGGAGGAGGAAGGCCCAGAGACTTTTATGAAACCTGTATGGTCTTGACAATCCAAGAAGAAATAATTCTAGGTGGTGCCGCCATGCATTTTTTTGGGCCCACTGAAAAGACAAAAAGTTTATCTTGCTTGTGAAGACTCCTAGTCCGTTCCAGGTAGTTTGACTAAATCTAGCTTTCTCCATTCTTCTTCCAATGCATCCACCAGGAAGGCTGGGAGAGTTGTTTCCCAATTCATGTGAAAGGAAAAAGCCACCTTCGGTAGGAAGCTTGGTACTGGTCTGATGTCTGAGGATAATTTTGTCTGGAAGAACCAAACAAAATGGTTCCCCAGATGAGAAAGCACATAACTCGGATAAAGTTCTGGCTGATGCAATAGCTGTCAAAGCACGGTCCTTAACGTTATATGGAATAACGAACAGGAACAAGCAAAAAAGGATTTCATTGGGGGGTCTAATCTTTATGGCTGCCTTCAAAAAAACTGACCACTACTGGCTCCAAAGCCCAGCTTGTATTTGATATTGCAGACAGGGCAGAGACCTGGACTTTCAGGGAATTGTAGGCTAGCCCATTATCGAGACCAAGCGTAGGAACTCTAAAATGTTCGAGACTGAAGGAGACCTGGGTTCCCAACCTCTTTCCGCAGTGACACGCCGGAAAGCCTTCCACACTCTGTGATAGGTTGAATTTGTGGATATCCTATGAGCCTGTAATAAGGTTTCAAGTACTCGCTCTGAGAGGTCTAATCCACTGAAAGATCTCATCTCAATCTCCACGCCTTTAATTTCAGTCTCCTGGGGTTCGGGTAACACATCCCGTTCTGCAGCAGGAGACCCTGACAAGGAGGTAGTGGGATTGGTTGACATTACTTCATTCTCCAAACCAGTGCAAACCATGGCCTTCTGTGCCAATAAGGTAGAATCATTATTGCTTCAACTCTCTCTCTGTGAATTTTCAATAGGACCCTGAGTATCAAAGGGAGTGGAGGGAACACATACACCAGTGTAAAACTCCATGGTTTGCACAGAACATCTTGGCTGTATGCTTGTGGCTGCCAGGTTCAGGAGAAGAAGCAAGGAAGTTGGAAATTTGTCTATTGCCGGAATCCCCCAGACCTTGAAGATGTCTTGTAGGTATTTGGGGTTGAGGCCCCATTCATTGTGATCCATATAGCTTCAACTTAAATGGTCCGCCAGAACATTTTCAGGCCCTGGGAGAGATAGGTTGCTGTAGGGCAGTGGTTCTCAACTCCAGTCCTCGGGACCCACTAACAGGCCAGGTTTGCAGGATAACTGAAATGCATCACAGGTGATATCATTTGCTGCTCAGTGATTGCAGTATTCTAGTCTGCATCTAACCAAAGTAATACTGAAAATCTGGCCTGTTAGTGGGTCCTAAGGACGGGAGTTGAGAACCACTGCTGTAGGGGAATCAAGATTCCTCTCCGCCCACAGGAAGATTTGGCATGCAACCTGAAGAAGTGATAGATTCTTTGTGCCCCCTGATGAGACACGTACATGACAGTGGTTTTGTGCTCCGACAGCATGACCTTGTAACACAGGTTGGAACGCTAACAGAGCGCACCTCATGGCTTTCAACTTTAGGAAATTCAAACTCTGTGACACGTGAGCCTGCCAATGGCCTTGAACTTGCTGTCCCAATCAGTGTGCCCCCCAACCTTGAAGGCTGGAATCCGTCATCACTACCACCGGTTCTGGAGATCGCATTGGCACTCCCCAGGCAAGATTGCGAGAGATCGTCCACCAGCCAGAGACCGAACTATAGGAACTGGAATGTAGATGCTCTGGATCAAGGAGTGGCCATCCCATTGGAGCAGAAAATTGCATTGAAATCTCCTCCTCCATCACCTGGCCCATGGAACTACCGTGATCGTGGTGGACAGTGCCCTGAGAAAACACATGCATTCCTGCGCTATCAAACAAGATCTGGCCATTACTTCTTTAGTTGAGATCTGAATCTTTCTCTTGAGAAAAAACACATGCCCCTGGACTGTGTTGAATTGTACTCTGAGATACTCCAATACATGGGTTGGCTGACTCTACTGATAATTGATTAACCACCTGAAACAGGTGAGAGTTTCACAGGTGAGAGATACATATTGCAGAAGAATATGTTCTGAAGGACCAAGAAGTAGTAGGTTGTCCAGATAATGGAATATCTGTATGTCCTTGACCCTGAAGGTCATGATGCCAGCCTACAGTACCTTTGAAAATGTTTTGGGAGTGGAGCAGAGACCAAACGGGAGATACTGAAACTGAAAATGAGAGCTATCCAGTGCAAACTTTAGAAAGCGAAGGTAAGATGGATGCATTGGAACATGTAGATAAGCATCAGCTAAATCGATGGACACCATCCAGTCCTGTTCCTTCACCACTGATATAATCGTCTGCAATAACTCCATTTTAAATGGTGGAATCTTCATGTAGGATTTCACACCTTTAGGTCTAAAACCAGCCTGAACCCCCCCCTCCGAAGCCTTTGTTACTAAAAACAAAGGGGAATAAACCCCTTGACCCGATTCTCATTTTGGGACAGGAAGAATGGCTTTTGCTGTCAATAATTCCTCTATATACACTCACAAACTTTGCCTCTTCTCTGAACATGCTGGAAGCCGAGTTTCCACAAAAAAGGATTGAGGGGATCTTGTTCCAAACTCGAGATGATACCCGTTTTGAATGATGTTCACAATCAAAGCATCCTATATCTTGTTTGCCCAAACCCTGCTGAATTGAGCTAACCTTGGTCCTACTTGAGAGGATGGGGCGGAGACACCTTCAGAAGGTTTTGTTTGAGCCCTTAGGAGCTTGGTTGAGCCTGGGTTAGGAAGGCTTCGGGAAGTTTGAACCTGTTCCCTTCCATTGTCTGAAGAATGCTGCCAGGTCTGTAGGAACTCGCCTCTCAAAAATATTCCTTGGCTTTTCTAGCAAAATGAAAGGGCTGATGTCTTCTTTTCTCCTGTGAGATCAGGCCTGACTTGCCACCAGAGACCCGCTGGATTGCTGATTCCAACGCTTTGCCAAAGAGCAGTTTGCTATCGAATGGAACTGAACACTAACTATGCTTAGATGCATTGTCAGCTTACTAGTGCCGTCACGGAATGAGCCTTCACTTTTGCTGTCAACTTGCAGCTACCTCTGCCAGAAATTCAATCAATGTCTTGATTGATTGCAAGGAAGAAGAATGTCCACTTCTAAGCTCCTCCCCCAAACATTCATCCTCCATTTCCACTACCCACACTTTGAGGGCTGTTGCCATGGAAGTGAGTGACACCACCGCTCTACATGCTGCCCCTGACACAGAATATAACCTCTTTGGATCTAAGTCAATTCTGCGGTTCCATGGGGTCTTTAAAAGAAACTGAATCATCCAGCGGAAGTGTAATGTAATTGCCCATTGGTCTTCTACCAGTTCATGGATTTCAAAAATGAGAGGAATGGAAGGCAAAGATTTCTTTAAATCTGGATAATACTTCCTTTGTTTCCTCTGAGGCGAAGGCTCCTCTTGCCACTGCAATGCTTCCTTAACTGCTTCCACCTAGGGGGGAACCAATGAAAATCAAGCAAATGCGACTAGAGCTCAAATTTGACATCAGAGGAATCATAGTCTCTATCAACCTCTGGGTTGAAATGAACTGGCGCTTCCTGGTCTGAATCTCCAGAAGCCGAAGAAAGGGCAGGACGCGTGCATTTTCTGAAAACGCTCTTAAACCCCTCCTTGACTGCGGTCCTACAATATGACTTCACTTGACATGCATTCACCGCATTGCCCCGAGCCACCTCCTTGAAGCAAGATGCGCATACCACCTTTCCTGGGAGGACTTCAGCTGAGCAGGCCCAACAGGATCTTTCTTCTGCTTGGGCTGGTGACGAAGACCTATATGAAGAAGAGGATCTTCTGTGCCTGCACTGAGATTTGCTATTTTTAGAGGCTTTCCAATGTCTTAACCTCTCTTGGCTCAGGTCTGAGCGACTACAGTGAGGTAAGGGTGAGGGAGATCTGAAATGCCGTGACGACGGCGTCTATAGAGCTGTATGACACTTTGTGACTTGCCATGTCTAGTCCTTTTTTACTTTTTTGAGGCCGCGATGCTGACTTATAACCTCTTTGTGGGTTATTAACCCACTCTGTGCTCCTCTCTCTGCAAGAGACAGAAGGTGTGCTCTCTTTTAAAAAAACAAAGACAACAAAAAACTCAGTTGATAGCAGTGACATTCCTGGGAGCCAGGTTTACCTGAGGAGAGCAATAAACTGACAATCTGGAGCCTGAGATCAGTGAGGCAGAGCAGCAATGAGACCTCCTGATTACAGAGCGGCTCAGAGACTGCCCTGGCCCACCCCTAGAAGACAGCAGCGAGCATTACGGTGGTTGCTAGGCCAAGCTCTGATGCCATCCACCCCGACTCAAAACTTCTCAGGAGGAATACATGCGGGGGCTAAGAAAAAGGTTGTCCTGGAGGGGTCAGAGGGGTGGAGTTGATTCATGGTAGGCTGACATGGGGAGGTCCAGGAAATATATATATCACGTTCAGTTGATTACAATATCTTTTTGCCTAAATAACCGTTGATATTTGGCCACAAATTGATTGCTTTTTAATATTTACTTTGTATCAATTTTTACTGCATTAACATTTTTTTTTATTTATTTATCACTGTCAGCAATTTTGCACACCATAGATTATCCTTTGTAATTGTTTACATAGTGGCATTTTCACCTTCACTGACTGGAATATTTGCATGAACATAGCACTATTATTTAGCACACTTAGATAATAAGGAGGAATGTGTATTATCAATTGCGGGGAGGAGGAGCGCTGTAAACTTTTCCAACACAAAAAGCAATCTTCCCTCGCAGAGGGGTTCCACCATCATTGTATAAGACACGCTTCAGCCTCCTGGCTTACTCACTGTCAGCTTCTAGCTGTTTGGTGAAATAAATGATATTCAGCCCTCCTGGCTTATGAACAGTATTCAGCCCTCCTGGCTAATAAATGCAGCTCTTCTGCTTAGGCCTTCTGCTTCAGGCCTTGGTTTGTCACCCACAGACTGGACGCTCAGTAACTCGGTGCTGACCTGTAGTAGCCTCATTCTACACTGGCTCTCCTAGGGGGAGCCACTCCTGACTCCCAGGCCTAGACTTCCTATCTGCAGGGTGGAGTCATTTCCAACTGGTAGCCCTGAGCCATGGTCTGGTCATTACTTAAAGCCCAGAACACAGCTGACTCATTAATGAACTGGTCTCCTCCTAGACTTGGAGCCTGGCAGGGTGCTGCCCTGCTACATATCCATCCCCCTGTTTCGACCCCGGAGGGGGCGTAACATACCAACCAATCCTTCTCCAGTTTGCACCTCTGTGCCAGCTCTCACAAACAAGGGCCCATTCCTGTCTGACATCACTTTTAAAGGGGCACTCCACCCACAACTTTTTCCGGGTTCGCTTCCAGCAGCAGTTCTTCCTGACCCTTGGGGTCCCCCTGACCTCTCTATCATCCCATCTACCTTCTGGCCCTGGGTTCCTATCACCTTCCCCAGCCCTACTCTACATGGAGTTAAGGGGGCTTACTTCTACACCCACTGTCAGGAACTGACCTCCATCCAACACTCTCTGTGTTTCAGGTTTGCTAACTCTTATGCAGTTACCCACAGCAACCAACTTCTCAAAAACGCACAATTCAGAATTGTCAACCCCACCAGGAACTCTTGTGCCATCGCTTGCTAGGACAGTGTTTGAGGGAGGGACCACCTGCAGGCGTGTGGTGACTCTTTATGGGACCTTCCTACAATTTCACATTGCACCCTGTTGTCCAACACTCCATCAGCAACTGCTCTTTCAACAAACATTTTTCAACACGTTTTTTCACACCAGCCTCTTTTATCATTTCTGTCACTGTTGGCATTTTCAATAACTCTGACCTGTCCAACAGTGTTCCAGAGTGTCTCTCATACACAACATCTGTATGCAGTGATCCAGCGCACTGTGAGACAACTTTCCAAACTTTCCACGTCAACACAAAATATTGCAGGAATTGTTTCCAACATTTGGGATCTCTAGGCAGTACAGCCTGCAATAACCGACTCCAAACAGCCATACCCCATGGTACCAGTTCTCCAGTCACAGGAGAGGACGGCAGGATATACACCAGCTGTACAGTCCACAATGCTAGCATTTCTTTAAGCATATCTGTCATCACAAAATACACATTTTTCTCTGTATGCGTTGTGGACAAGATTTCTGCTGTGCGTTTACACTCGCTCGGACCTTCAGTCATGAGAGGGTTAATTTCTTCAACAGCCAATGCACCTTGGCCTATAAGCTGTTCTGCAGACACCTCACCTGGCACAGCAGTCATAGTGTCCACTACATCTTTAGCCAAGGAAATTTCATTCAGCAATACCATTAGTCTCTTGGCCAAATCATCCCAATAAGTTTTGCTCTGTAGCACTAGATCAAGGAGACATATACAGACTAAGAGGCTCAATAGCATCTGAAACACTGCGCTTGTCAGTAGCGCACTTCTCAACAACATTGTCATGAATGTTATCAGCATTGTTAGAAATACATTTCTCATTATCATTCCTGACTTCCACAGTTGCTAATATCCGTCAGTCATACCGTCCCACTCTGTACTAGTTGTGCTCCCATCAGAGGTACTACGCAGCAACTCCCAGCTGTGCAAGAAGAGACAGGACAGAGTGGCTCAGCAGCAGACACATTAAACAAATCATGTTGCAGTACCCCACCCTCATCACCATAAGCAAATGGAGTTTCATTCCAGAGATCAGCCTTTACATTTTCATTGACAGACTGCATCGACCCATTATCACACATTTCAGTTGTAGCAGTCAAACTATTCTCATCAACAGGTTCAAGTGCGCTCTTATCCTTTAGAGCGGCACCACAGTTGTCCTGGGCAACCTCTGGCACCAACACACAGAGCTCCCTGGAGGTTCTGTGGGACACCTCTGCAACCTTATATACAGTTGTTTGGGGAGATAGCACACTCTGCTTAGTGGTCACCCCTATCCTAGCTAGTTGCAATAACACACTTTCACCACTGTGCACTGACAAGGCTTCATTAACTTTATATGATGCTGCTGTTTCAGCAGGTCGCATTAACTCCTTATTTAACTCAGCATTTTTTACTTTCATTAAGCAACACATCCTCAGCTTTACATTTACCACTTGCCTCCCCACTCACTGCACCACAGACAGTGCACTTGGCTCCATGTCTTGTCACTGCACAGTAACAAGTGCTTCTTGAAAGCGGATCTCCCCAATGGATTTGCCACCATTTTACCAACATCAAACAAATGATCAGTCTCTTTCATATAAGAAATAGGAACAGTCTTACCATTTCAGGCGTCAGAGGTCTGAAACATCAGTTGAGGGCGTCGTCCATCCTTGGTTGTACTCTCACAGGTAAATGCCCCCACCTGGTTGCAGGGCAACATTGAAGGCCAAAGAGGTTTCCTGTTGCCAGTGGTAAGAGCAGACACTTTTCAACAACCATTTTCACTGTAGCTCCTCCTTTTAGAATCTTTCCAGTGCTCTCTAGCCTGGATTGCTGCTTTGTAGTTGTCATAATCATCTTGGTACACTTCTTGGTACTCCTCCGTGAGAAGCAGATGCACAGATTCAACTCAACGACCTCTGGGCCACCCTCTGTAGGAGGCAATCATTGAAAACTCATTTGAAAAGTCAGAAGGCAACATAGGCTGTATAAAGTCAGCAGCGGGGATTTCTTCTTTGTTGCCATGGGCAACCACACCCATCTGCTCACTCCTTACACTGTGTGATGGCTTGCTTTCCTTTTTCCCTTGCTCCGTAGCAGCCAAATGCATCTTACACCCATCGGGGGCTTGTTCTGTCGGTAACAACCTCTCCAGCCACAGTGTTATGTCTCTCATCTTAGCAAACAATGCTTCCTTTTTGTGTTTTGACCGCCCCATCTCTGCAGTCAGACACACAACACTTTTTAACACAGTTCCTTTTAGTTCAGGAAGATTTGGCATACTGTCTCTTTAAGACTTGCAAATAACAAACTTTCACATGCAGACTCCACTGTGTTCACATTAGTCTCTTGTTACTCACTGTTTTTGGTACGTGAGTATCTGGAATCTTTCATCTCTGCCCAAAGCAATACCTCCACCATGTGTAAGATTGGGGTTGATCAGATTCAAGGTGCATTTTCAATGAGTGTGCCAGTCCAAAGCAGTATTTTAAGGGCATGGCAGCCCATTTTTATTAAAAGGAATGGAAGAGGTTCAAACAAACAGTAATCTTCCCTGACGGGGGGTTCCACCATCACTGTATAAGACACACTTCAGCCTCCTGGCTTACTGTCACCTTCTTGCTGTTTGGTGAAATAAATGATATTCAGCCCTCCTGGCTTATGAACAGTATTCAGCCCTCCTGGCTAATAAACACAGCTCTCCTGCTTCAGCCCTCCTGGTTAATAAACAGTTCTCCTGCTTAGGCCTTCTGCTTCAAGCCTTGGTCTGTCTCCCACAGACCGGACACTAAGCAACTTGATGCTGACCTGTAGCAGTCTTGTGCTACACTGGTTCCCACCTGTCTCCTAGCTGAAGCCCTTCCTGGCTCCCAGGCCCAGACTTCCTGTCTGCAAGGTGGAGTTATTTCCAACTGGTAGCCCTGAGCCATGGTCTGGTCATTACTTAAAGCCCAGAACACAGCTGACTCAGTAATAAACTGGTTTTCTCCTAGACCTGGAGCCTGGCAGTGTACCGCCCTGCTATAATATATATATATATGTGTGTGTGTGTGTATATACATATCTCACAAAAGTAAGTACACCCCTCACATTTTTGTAAATATTTATTATATCTTTTCATGTGACAAAACAGAAGAAAAGTAAAGTAGTGAGTGAGCAGCTTGTATAAGAGTGTACATTTACTGTCCCCTCAAAACAACTCAACTCAAATCCATTAATGTCTAGACCACTGGAAACAAAAGTGAGTACACCTCTAGGTGAAAATGTCCAAATTGGGCCAAAAGTGTCAATATTTTGTGTGGCCACCATTATTTCCCAGACTCTGCCTTAACCCTCTTGAGCATGGAGTTCACCTGAGAATCACAGGTTGCCACTGGCGTCCTCTTCCACTCCTCCATGATGACATCACAGAGCTGGTGGATGGTAGAGACCTTGCACTCCTCCACCTTAAATTTGAGGATGCTCCACAGATGCTCAATAGGGTTTAGGTCTGGGGACATGCTTGGCCAGTCCACCACCTTTACCCTCAAGTTCTTTAGCAAGGCAGTGGTCATCTTGGAGCTGTGTTTGGGGTAATTAACATGTTGGAATACTGCCCTAGGGCCCAGTCTCTGAAGGGAGGGAATCATGCTCTACTTCAGTATGTCAAAGTACATGTTGGCATTCATGGTTCCCTCAATGAACTGTAGCTCCCCAGTGCTTGCAGCACTCATGCAGCCCCAGACCATGACACTCCCACCACCATGCTTGACTTTAGGCAAGACATACTTGTCTTTGTACTCCTTACCTCCTTACACACGCTTGACACCATCTGAACCAAAAACATTTATCTTGGCCTCATCAGACCACAGAACATGGTTCCAGTAATCCGCGTCTTTAGTCTGCTTGTCTTCAGCAAACTGTTTGCGGGCTTTCTTGTACATCATCTTTAGAAGAGGCTTCCTTCTGGGATGACAGTCATGCCAACCAATTTGATGCAGTGTGCGGCATATAATCTGAGCACTGACAGGCTGACCCCCCACCCCTTCAACCTCTACAGCAATGCTGGCAGCATTCATACGTCTATTTCCCAAAGACAACCTCTGGATATGACGCTGATCACGTGCACTCAACTTCTTTGGTCGACCATGGCAAGGCCTGTTCTGAGTGGAACCTGTCCTGTTAAACTGCTGTATGGTCTAGGCCACCATGCTGCAGCTCAGTTTCAGGATCTTGGCAATCTTCATATATGACATCAAATTTAACACACCTGCTCCCCATTCACACCTGACCTTGTAACACTAACGAGTCACACGACACCCGGGAGGGAAAATGGCTAATTGGGCCCATTGGGGGTGTACTCACGTTTGTTGCCAATGGTTTAGACAGTAATGGCTGTGTGTTGAGTTATTTTGAGGGTACGGCAAATCTGCTCTCAGTCAAATGGTGCCTTATAATAATTACCTAAGGTTTTGCAATGCATTGTGGTCATTTTGGAGTGAAAAATTAGCAGAGGGGATTGTTTGGGAAAAAAGAGCTTGTAAAGCACAAACAAGCATAAACACACATAACTTCTTGTGCAAAATGCAGCTAAAATCACATTTCTATGCCTTTTTGTCCTGCAAGCAGCCGTGGCATTCATATGAGGCCTAAATGAAACTCCATATAGCTACTTCTAAGCAGGCAAGCTGGATAGGGGTCAGATGGGCAGATGAGTCATCTCTATGATTCATTAAGTATGTGTAAATTCCAGCTTCTGCCAGTAAATGAATGACAGCTATGTATCAGTAGAGCAGCTAAGAACAAGTAGATAAACATGTGAAAAGCTCCATCTGCTAACTAGAAATGAAAACACAAAATATTCATATAAACTATTTTAAATTTACTTGACTAAAAGAGGAGAAAAACTATTTGTAAGATTGTTTTTTAAATGTATTTATTTTTTTAGCCCTGACCATATTAAAGGAAATATCTAGAGAAGCACAATGCATTGCCTTCAACAATTTGACGTCCACACAACGTATATAAATGGCATGAGCTTGGTATCATTTTTTTCAGTCAGGCCCACATTTTATATTAAAAAAATCTAAACATCTGTTGAGCTGCCCAATCACTTGCATGCTACAAAGAAGGGCTACCTCTGCCACATATGGTAACTCCTGAAATTTCCATTCCTCTACAGAGCCTAGGACTATGATAACTACACTTAAGATGCCGAGCACCTTACCTTGATTAATCAATCAAGAAGCAGTGAGGTTTTCATCACTTTGGGTTTTAGTTCATTCATTCCCTAGCTATTGAGGCCAAGTAATCAGCTAATTAAGCAAAATCAGTGCTTTACTAGCTGCAGCGGAGCGGTGCAAGGGGTGATATTAGGGGTCTAATACATAAAGAGACGCTTTAGGCAAGAAACTGGCCAGCACACCAAAAATAGAATCTTAAACATTTACTGAGATTTTAATAAAAAACATGCAGCAAAAATGAGAGGTTCTATTTTTGGTGTGCAGGCAATTTTTTGTAAACAGTAATTGTACCACACATGTGAGGCATCGTTGTGAATATCAGAGTGAGAGTAGTAATCCAAGAACTATAAATAATGGCTAACTCTAAGCTGATAATCTGTAAAGGCATTTAAAGCATCACCTATGGACAATTTTGGGTACCAAAGTTCTCCACTATTTCAATTTTAACCACTTCAGCTCCGGAAGTATTTACCCCCTTCCCCAGTAGGCCATTTTTTGTGATACTGCACTGCATTGCTTCAACTGACAATTGTGCGGCCGTCCGACGCTGTACCCAAGTATAATTGGTGTCCTTTTTTTCCCACAAATAGAGTTTTCTTTTGGTGGTATTTGATCAGCTCTGCGGTTTTTATTTTTTTCCGCTATAAACAAAAAAAGACCAACTATTTTGAAAAAAAACAACAATATTTATTTAAAAAATGTAAAAAATCAAATATCTTCATCAATTTAGGTCAATTTGTATTCTGCTACATAAAACAAAAATCCCAAAAAAGGACTTTTTTTAATAAAATGTTTTTAATAGTAATGGCGGCGATTAGTGATTTTTTTGTGGCACTGCGACATTGCAGCGGACAAATCTGACACTTGGTGACACTTTTTGGGGACCAGTGAGACCAATACAGTGATCAGTGCTAAAAAATGCACTGACACTGTATAAATGACACTGGAAGGGAAGGGGTTAACATCAGGGCCAATCAAAGGGTTAACTGTGATCCCTGGTGGTGTTTTCTTACTATGTAGTGGACCTATGCACTCGAGAAAGAGAGACATCTGTGTTCCTGATTAGCAGGAATCACAAATATCTCTCTTCCTGTCTGACAGAAGTATGATCTGCCTTCTTTACAGAACGCCCTTCATTCTCTCCAGCGAGCGATCACGGGTAGCCGGTGGCTCCCGTCATGTCCAATCACAGTGGGAGCGTGGCTCTGGTGGCTCATGCGTGTGCCCCAGAGACGTGCACGAGAATCCCGTACAGGTATGTGATCTTGCGCTTAAGGGCCACCCTGCCACAGTAAATGTACATGGGGCATCCTTAAGTAGTTAAAGCTTGACACAATTCAAATCTTTTTACTTGACATAACCTCACATTTTACATTTTACAAAAAAAAGTCAGAAATATATTGTGTTTCTGCGTACTAAAATTAATTTTAGTGTATTTTTCCTTGAAAATATGCATTTAATAAACAAAAAATATCAAAAACATTGGGTGACATAAAAAATGCAACTGGCACTATTTTTCCACGTGGCCTCTGATTTCAGAAACTATAGATCTATCTGAGGGTTTTAAGTAGTTTTCTAGAAAAGAAAAACAAAACAGATTTTAACATATGTGTATGCAAAATGCCCTTGCCTTCAGGTACTAAAATTAAAACACAAAATACATAAAAAAGAGCTATTTCAACAAAATTAATACCTTAACATGATTAAAAAGAAGATAGAAAAATGGTTATAGTAAGTAGACAAGGATTAATCTGTTCCCATCCATGTTCAAGGTTTTCATTGGCTTCTGTCATGTCTTTGAACAGTGTTTGCTTTCACACATGTTTGTCTACAATATTTCTTTTATATTTTCTAGTTCATTTCCAAAGAAGAAAGCATGAACTGTCTTTATTTACTCATGGTGATGTGGTGGAATGTTTAGTTTTATCCTGAATAAATAATCACTTTCATTTTTCAGCATGTTGTAAATCAAGCCCATAATGTTTAGCAGGGATAGATTATAGTGCCTATTGTATTGCCTTACAAGGATCTCTGTTATTCTGAAATATATCATGATAACTTACTAAAATATGCTGCTTTTAAGCTTGTCATGGCTTTTACCATCTTATCCATATTACATTTAATGTCGTTTGTACCTATACAGCAAATTGATAGATACAATCATAGTAATTGCAATAGTAATGAGCATCTATTTTTTCTGCCTTGTTATCTGCCTGCTGCACACAACACAGATTAAAATGCATCAAGCAAATAACACGGAAAATATATTCAAATAAACAAATCATACACCAGCATCATTACATTGCTAAAAGAAAATGCCAAACCCAAGTACATCAGCACTCACTGCAAACCACTTTTCATAACTGACATTTAAAACTATGGCTTTGTTATTAAATTGTGGTGCTGTTTAATGTGCATAGAATTTTATAAACTCCTTTTTTTATGGCAGCCTAGTTGTATTTTTTCATTCGCTTGCCATATTGTTTAACGATGTAGACGATGAATCAGTTAGAAAAGTGTAAAGTGTTCTTGTGCTAACAAACAAAAAAATGTCAATAAATTCTGCACATTTTATCTGCTCTGAATAATCAGACACTGCAGTTTTTCCTTATATGTGCAGGAAGTAAAATAGCACAAATCCTGAATAACTTCATCGTTATTTTTATGAAGTATTTTATTAAATCTGTTTAATCTGTTTATAAAGGAATGCCATTTCATACTATTCTGTAATGAATGATTATTTTTAGAAATGGCTTTTATATTTTTATTTCATAATATTTATTTGTAGAATTAAAGGAACAAAATATTTGTTTAAAAAACGTAAAAAAATGTTGAAACTAGTTATTTCATCTGTATGAAGACATGCACTCAGATAAATGATATGCTGACAGACAAAATCTAAACATGGGATTGTTTTGTCATTAGTAAAAGCTATAGTATTGACCAGTGTTTCTCAAACTGTGTGCTGGGAGGAAATTACGCGTTTTCAGAGCAAGTGCGATAGTAGTCCATACTAGAGAGGCCGCAACACTCCTTTCTCAAGAGAGCGCAAGCCCTGTACCTGTGTACCAACCTCTATCTATACCAACTTCACCAGCACCACGGAATCACCTTCTACAGTATTTATGTTTTTATCATTAACAAACTGTGCAACATTAGGCCCAAGACAGAACCCTGGCAATAAAAATGAATTGACTATTATGTTATTTTTCTGACTTAACCAAATTTAGATGTGTAATTTAAGGCTTTATTTGAAACTTGATATTATAGAACAGTGTCCACTTTCATACACAGTTGCTTTTATTTATCATGCATTGTGTTTATTTCTTCGTACATGGGAATATACAGTAGCTCAAATGAATCCCAAAGGCGTTTCAAACTCATAATAAAACTGACATTAGACTAATATTAATCAGACAAAAACAGGGCAACATACTAGACATCGGCATCACCTATGATTTCCATGCAGCTAATCTTTTCCTGACTGACTTACCATGTCTTGTTCTGCACCTTGTGTGGAGGTGGCCCATTTCTTAGAGGTGGGACTTTGCTTCCCCGTGTCAGAGGTACCCTCGGTGTTTCTGAATTGTGGTAGAAACACTGATAGGGAAATATTCAAAAAGTAGAAGGATAGAGGTAGGCAAAACAGATCTGCATAATAAATGATGCAGAAGTAGGGAGATGCATGAATTACAGATTTCTCTTGAGCAAGCAGCATAGTAGTGGGATCACCTAATCTTACTCAAAATATACTGACAATAGAAATCACAGGGAGCTTTTGCCTTTGCAGTATAAGCAAATAAAACCTGTGCCACACCTACTCCACAGTAAATATTGCACACAAAGCAGCTATCTCAAAGCACACTAATATGTATTACTCAAAACTCATATACTATATGACAATGCTAAGTGTAAAAACAACACAAAAATATATCACATAATGTGCATAATATAAAGTGCAGGAAACAATATAAAGACTAACAAATAATGATAAGAAAAAGGGGGGCAAACTCAATGGGCTACTCAGTGTTTTTCTGCTGTCCCTTTTCTATGTTTCTATGATAATCCTTCCAAAGGAATATAAATATATACAGTATATGTGTTGTAAATGAGTCCCAATGAGTCGGTATCAACAAGGCAGATAAGCAGAAGGGAAAGGCAGAAGCGTGATCCAGAGGCAAGCCAAGGGTCAGTGCAGGCAGAGTTCAGGCAAAGTCAGTAGCATATTGGGTTGATAACAGAAGAGCAATACAGGAACAATTACACAGATGCTGCAGGAACATAATAGACCAAACAGCACTGACACAAGGAAATAGTGCAGTTTAAATAGCCTGCCTAGGGGGCGTGGTTTGCTAGCGCCGCGGATGGCAGCTCGTCTTTAGAGCTCCGGAGCCATAAGGGGGACATCAGCGAGCGAGACCCGATACACCGCCCGAAAGCTACATCCACAAGCAGCTGAAAAGCCTGACACTCGAGCGGCGATGTCTAGGAAGAGGAAAGACGAACGCCGGCCTCAAAAACTGACAGAGTTCTTCTCCTTGAGCACACGAGGCGGCGGCCAAGATGGCGCCGGCCCCTCGTGCTCCGTAGCCGGCTCGAACGATCGGGAGCACTACACAGACCTCCCCGAGGAGGAACGCACGCCGGAGACATCAGGACGGACATCTCCCCACACCCAATCCTCCCCTACAAGCCCATCGTGTGCCAGTCCAGCTAAAGCGCGGATGCGCCTGGAAAGTCGAGCCTGCGGCCTGGTGAGTCAGGAGGAACAAACCTCCACAAGGCAGGACTACAGAGGCCGCACGCAAGGAGGAGCCCCTCCAGACACATCACGAGGGCTAGCAAGCTCGGCCGATGCCTCGTGCTCCCCGGCCGCGGTAGAACCGGCGGCGGAGCACACGAGTTCCTCTTCTTGAGACAGTCAAAAACTCCGGCCGCAAGCAGAAAGGAGAAGGATCTGTAGCGGCGAGCTCACAGTCCGAAAAGTCGACGAACACCTACATCGAAAGCCCGCCACATAGCCCAGAGCGAGCGACTACAGGGGGAATACCGAGGCCTCGAGATTTCTGCTCGACGGTAGGCGCCGC
>BLSH010500316.1:159061-178260 GCA_018402905.1 Glandirana rugosa | reverse complement strand
GTGACAGTGCCAGTGGAGACATGCTTCCAGCACAAGAAACTTCGGGGGGAGGAGGGGGGCGTGCTGGCAGCCTCAGCTCTCCGCTCTCTTCCTCTGCACTGCTTTGACACATGACAGGAGCGGTCGCCGGGGGGGGGGGGGGGTTGGCAGCCTCTCTCCACTCTCCTCTCCCTTCCTCTGCATTAACCCACGAGTGGTCGCCAGGGGGGAGGGGGGCGGCGTGCTGGCAGCCTCAGCTCTCCTCTCTCTTCCTCTGCTGCTTTCCATGCTTTGACACACGCGCTGGCAGCCACGGCTCCCTTCTCCTCTCCAGAGTGACACTGACACTGTCTGAGACTCTCCAGCTGAGGCTCTCCTCTGTCATGATGAGATGATCATGCAGGGCAGCCGAAGCCAGTGACAACAGTGGCCAGGCGGCGCCCTCGGCAGAAGTGCGCCCTAGGCGGCCGCCTACTCCGCCTATTGGTAGGGCCGGCCCTGCTTAAAATTGTTCAATAAAAACTTATTTGACTATAACTAACAAATGTCAGTGACCACCCCAAGACTGTAATGAGGGTACACAAAAGGTTTTATTGTGCCACATCTTACTTCATACATAAAAAAATAAAGAAATTAGAAAAATGTCAACTTTTTAGGCACCCAAAAGGTTAAAACACACATTCACTTTATTTTAGTACAAAATCAATAAAAACATTTGCATGCAAACCAGCATCATGTATTATATTGACACATCACCAGGCATAAATACTACTATTGGAAATGGGCCAGGCAAACCCCAGTATATTGTTGTTGGTACTAAGACGATACTTGGGGTGTATAGGGTGAGGCCCAGTTAAGCTATATGTACTTCAAAGTAGTCTGATGTAGCTCAATATGTTTCGCGAGTGAACACTTCTTCGGGAGCTTGAATAAAGTTTCTGAGTAAATATATATATATATATATATATATATATATATATATAAATTATATGCATATGCATATATCACACTAATAATTAAAAGCCAAAGGCAAATTAAGAAACTCCCTTCGCACTCGAGGCCCTAGTAGAGATAGGAAGCTAGAAACTAATGTTAATGACAATATGAACTATGATGACAGTATTGAATCTGATTCCTTTATTTCCTTTTCTTTTCAGCGCTTATTCAAAGGAAACCGCATGGTACCTTACTCAAACACCAACTCCATGTCACGTAAGAGGAATCACCATGGTGGTGGGTATACTGCACCTCAGTTTTCAAAAATTGGTCTTGATCATTTTTAACAGTTCAACCCCAGTTCAATGCACAATTAAGGTGTTAATCCTAGGCCAGGTGATGGGGATACGCACAAACCTGTTAATTCATGCAACACTTATTTAGGCCCACTGGCAATACAGGTCCTATAACTGTTAAGCACACAATTGACAATGCAGAGCACTCAGTCTCTCCCTAATGGGCAGAGGCCCCTATCATCTCTTATATCCTCTTAAAATATACCAGGCACACAACCATCTATGTTTATTTTGTCAAACTCTGTTTTTTTACACAACCTCAAGCACTGACAAGACAGAGAACACTAGATCCTTACCTCACACATATGGGTCCACAATCTCTGATGCCTCCTCTGTCATCAGTGGCACCCCAAACACAGAACTAAATGTGATTAATTAACCCTTTATATTTTTCACCCAAGGAATTGGATGTACTTAAGCTAGGATTAAGTTTTTGTCCTACTGCCCAATTAGTCAAATAAAGCCATTAAGGATCTATATTTTTTCCAGAAATTTTACATACAAATACTTATTTGATAGTTATAGGACTAGACTTAAACAAGAAAAGGAACCCACTGAAAAGATCAAACATTTTACAATAGAAGATATCATTTTTGACAACTACAGTTAGCGACATCAAGCATATGTCTGTCATGCAAAGTTGCAGTAATCTTACTTTGGTACAACAAGAAGCCATTACCAACTTAAAACACCATTCTGATTTAGTAATTAAACCTTCAAAGGAGGTAGCATCGTCCTTATGACTCAAAATCAATATGAGCAAATGGGTTTTGGTATACATGGAAACAAGGAATAGTACTGTCCACCAAGGCAGCACAATCTAATTCTGAATATAAAACATTGATCTACTCTGCCTTTCTTGATACACTCAAAGACAAAGACACCTATGATTATTTAAACATCCAGTTCCCTTGTGATGTTGCCTTCTACATATTACTGAAAATACACTAGAATCCACTGTCACCTCCCAGTAGACCCATAATATCAGGTATAGGATCCTTAATGGAAAATACAGAGGGGCTGTCAAACATTTGGTGGAGAGAACTGGCAGATTTTGGGCCCAGGTTATAGAAAAAGTCCCAAATCCGGCATATACAGAATTTAAGAATTTGCTGAAACCTCTGCGGAAACTCCGGGTTTCCTAGTACAGGGGTGAGAAAAAGGGCATCCTTGCCACATATAGTTGGCCAAGGAGAATTAGGAGGAGGTAGCTTTGTTAGTGGCAGATGTATGATGTTAAATACATACATAGTATTTTCTTTTGCTTCTCTTGAACCCCCTTGATCCAGATGAATTATAGAGTGAATGAGGGTATCAGGTGAGACTAGAGTTGAGCGAACACCTGGATGTTCGGGTTCGGTGGGTTCAGCCGAACTTCGCACATAAGTTTGGGTTCGGTACTGAACTTGACCCCGAACCCCGTTGAAGTCAATGGGGACCTGAACTTTTCGGCACAAAAATGACTGTAAAAAAGTCCTGGAGAGTGATAGAGGGCTGCAAAAGGAAGTAAAATGATTTTTGAACAATAATCTGTCCCTTACAGCAACAGCAGGAACCTGTCCCTATAGGAGTAGGCGATGATTTTTGAACAATAATCTGTCCCTTACAGCAACAGCAGGAACCTGTCCCTATAGGAGTAGGCGATGATTTTAGAACAATAATCTGTCCCTTACAGCAACAGCAGGATTCTGACACTATAGAACTAGAAGATGATTTTAGAACAATAATCTGTCCCTCTAAGCAGTAGACTCTACCTAGTCCAGTCAGATCGTTCTGTAATGCAGGATGAGATGTTATTAGATCTGCAATCTGTCCCTAAAAGCAGTAGTAGTAGTAATCTTTACCTAGTCCACAATCAGATCGTTCTGTAATGCAGGATGAGATGTTATTATATCTGCAATCTGTCCCTCACAGCGCCGGCAGCATCCTCTCCCTACACTAGCCAGAGAACATGTGACATGCAGCACTAAGTGACTCCAGCTTATAAAGAGGCTGGGTCACATGATGCACTGGCCAATCACAGCCATGCCATTAGTAGGCATGGTTGTGATGGCTTCTAAGGGCAAACCAGTGAAATGCTTGTTGATTGGCTGCCCTGCAGCTATTCAACAGGCGGGATCAAATACCCGAACCCAGAACCCGAACCCAAACTTTTTTTCAAAAGTCCTGGTTCGGGGCCGGGTCATGGACACCCCAAAGTTCGGTACGGACCCGAAGTTTACAGTTCAGGTTAGCTCAACTCTAGGTGAGACTAAAGAATCTTTGCAAAGATTTTAATTTCTGTATTTAGGAGTATAATTGGGTGGTAGTTGGCACAATTGGCCCTTACCTTCCTTAGGAATCACAAAAATATGTGCTCGTAGGAAATCTGGGGGAGGGGTATGGTCTTGTAATAAAAAATTTAAGGCATTTACAAACTGGTTAGTAGCTGGTCGCTGGTTGGTAAGCAAGGCAAGTGCCTTGTATTATCTGCTAGAAAACCCATCTGGGCCAGGAGATTTATGGGGCTCCAATGTCTTGACAGCTAACAGAATTTTATTGTCTGTCAATAGAATTGTATGGGATTCCACAAGGTCTTTAGGAACAGACAGAAGCCTGGAGGTCACAAGATTATTTTCTGTAGTCTTGAGTTCCAATGGACCAGGGAGGTTGTACAGATCGGTATAGTACTCCTGAAATGCAGAGCCAATATACAATTAAATATGACAGTGCCTGCCTCTAGCATCCAACACATGTGGGATATAAGTTTTAGCCTGGGTTCACACTTGTGCCAGCACAGACATCCCATGTGATTCGCACCCACACTGCGGTGCCGATTGCATGCAATGTCTGTGCAGTGCAAGTTCAGTCATACAATTGTATGGCTGAACTCACATTAGATTCGCAGGAAAATAGTGCAGGGACTTTTTTTCTCTGCACTGGAACCGGATTGCATGGGTGTTCTCACCTATACGATTCGATTCCTGTGCGAGTTCACAGTTTGCACTGCAATCTGTGAACCAATCTGGGGGTGTCATTAACATTGTATTGACTTCCACAATGGTTTACAGAGGGCAGTGTGATCTGCTTGCGTGAGAAATGTGATGTGGGAACCGGCATCAGTACCCTGAGGGAGTGGGCCACAAACCCACCTGGTTTGTTGCTAGATTCATAGTACACACAAAAATACTCCAGTACACTAGAGCATGTCACTTCATATAAATCGCACTCCCACATTACCTCCCTCACCCTTCTGCTTCTCCTAACCTCTGGACATATATCCCTAAACCCTGGGCCTCCATCATTTAACTATACTCAACGCACCCATTACCCTGCACCCTCCGATTGCAGCTGCAATGCACACAATCTAATTCCCATTTCTCTTCTTCCCAAAATCGGATTCCCTTTCTCTTGCACCCTTTGGAATGCCCGCTCGGTCTGTAACAAGCTGACCTCTCTCCATGATCTTTTTATTGCTAACTCATTCAATCTACTCGCCATTACCGAAACCTGGCTTCATGAATCCGACACTGCATCTTCTGCTGCCCTATCACATGGTGGTCTTCTCTGGACTAACTACCCCAGACCCAGTGGACGCAAGGGAGGGGTTGTTGGAATCCTTCTAGCCCCACATAGCACCTTTCAGTCACTTCACCCACCCCCCTCTCTGTCTCTCTCCTCTTTGAAGCACACTGCATTCGTCTTTTCTCCCCAGTTTCTCTAAGGGTAGCTGTAATCTAGCGCCCCCCGGACCGGTATCAATCTTTCTTGATGACTTCTCTGCTTGGCTACCCTACTTTCTCTCTTCTGAAATCCCCACAATTATTCTTGGGGACTTCAACATCCCTATTAACACTAACTCTCCTGCTACTTCCAAACTTTTCAGTCTAACCTCCTCCTTTAACCTGAAGCAATGGAAACATGCTACTACTCACTCTGAAGGCAATACCCTTGACCTGGTTTTCTCCCACCTTTGCACTCCATGAAACCTCTCCAACTATCCATTCCCTCTCTCTGATCACTTCCTTATTAGTTTCACTCTCTCCCTCTCCTCCACCTCCTCTGCCTCCAACCGCCTAACAGCTACCCGTAGAAACCTACACCGTCTCAACCCTCCTCTTCTCTACTCTGCTACTGACCACCTCTATGACAAAATCGCACCCTTGTCCTGCACCGACCTAGCCACTTCAGTCTACAATGCTTCACTTTTGGCCTCCCTGGACACACTAGCCCCTCTCACCACTCACAGAATCAGGCCCGACCTTCAACCTTGGCAAACAGATGACACTATAAGTCTGAAAAAACATAGCTGTGCTCTTGAGCGCCTATGGCGTAAGACTAAATCTCAAAAAGATTTCAACCAGTATAAATCTGCCCTCCAAAAATACAATTCCTGCCTCCACACTGCCAAGCAGACCTATTTTATCACTCTCATTAACAACTTATAATCCCGTCCTTGTCAACTCTTTTCCACCTTCAACTCTCTACTTCGTCCTCCTCTGCCTCCACCCACTACTTCACTCACTGCCCAGGAGATTGCCAATCACTTCAAACTGAAGATTGAAACAATTTGTGAAGAGATCTCTGCTGTTCAGATACCTTCCACGCTTCACACTTCGTGCCTACAGGTACAATCACTACTTCCCTCATTCAACCCCGCCACTTTAGATGAGGTTGCTAATCTACTTGCTAACTTCAAACTAACCACCTGCCAGCTGGATACTGTTCCCTCGCAAATACTACCTTCACCCTCTGACTTGATTGTACACTCTTTAACCCACATTTTCAATCTCTCCCTCTCTTCTGGCATCTTCCCCAACTCTCTAAAACATGCATTAGTTAGCCCTATACTTAAAAAGCCTTCACTGGACCCAACCAATCCTAACAATCTATACCTCATCTCCTTGCTCCCCTTTTTATCCAAACTCCTTGAACGTCTATTCTACAACCGACTGAGCAACCACTTTGCCGAGAATAGCCTTCTTGATCCCCTTCAGTCTGGATTTCATCCTCAACACTCCACAGAAACTGCTCTTCTAAAACTAACAAACGATCTACTAACAGCCAAAAGCAATGGACACTATTCTGTACTCCTACTCTTGGACCTTTCTGCAGCCTTTGATACGCTTGAACACCCCCTCCTCCTCCAAAAACTCCATGCCATTGGTCTCTGTGGCTATACTCTTCGATGGTTCTCTTCCTACTTATCTAATCACACCTTAAGAGTTACTTACAACTCTACTTCCTCCTCTCCTCTTACTTTCTCCGTTGGGTCCCCCAAGGTTCTGTTCTTGGGCCGCTCCTATTTTCAATCTAAACCTCATCCCTGGGTCAGCTGATAGACTCCCATGGCTTCCAATACCATCTGTATGCTGATGACACCCAAATCTATCTCTCTACCCCTCAGCTCACTCCCTCAGTCACCTCACATATCACTAATTTACTAAAAGATATAGCGGTCTGGCTGTCACACCACTTCCTCAAACTCAATCTATCCAAAACCAAATTTATCATTTTTCCTCCACCACGTGCCCCTTCCCTCAGTCTCTCTGTCATAATCGATGGCACAACTATCAGCCCATCCCCACATTCCAAGGTCCTAGGCATAGTCCTGGACTCTGAACTCTCCTTTAATCACCACATCCAATAACTGTCCAAATCCTCCCGCCTCAACCTCCGCAACATCTCAAAAATACGCCCTTTTCTAACCAATGACACAACAAAGCTCTTAATTCACTCTCTGGTCATCTCTCGCCTCGACTACTGCAACTCCCTTCTCAATGGCTTACCTCTACACAGGCTACCCTCCTTCAATCCATCATGAATGCTGCTGCCAGACTCATTCACCTTACCAATCGCTCTGTGTCTGCTACTCCTCTCTGCCAATCCCTCCACAGGCTCCCGCTCACCCAACAAATTAAATTCAAAATACTCACAACAACTTACGAAGCCATCTATAATTTAGCCCCCAGCTACATCACCAGCCTAGTTTCGAAATACCAACCTAATCGTTCTCTTCGTTCCTCTCAAGACTTCCTGCTCTCTAGCTCCCTCATCACCACCTCCTTTGCTCTCCTTCAGGACTTTACCAGAGCTCTCCAAACTTATGGAACTCCTTACACCAACCTGTCCGAGTATCTGCTACTCTGCTAGCTTTTAGACGATCCCTGAAAACCCTTATTCTACCTACACCTAACAAATGTATTTTCATTTTCTTCATCAGTTCATCCCCCACAGTTATTACCTTTTGTTTCACTTGACCCTCACTTCTAGATTGTAGAGTTGAGCAAACCCGAACTGTAAAGTTCGGGTCCGTACCGAACTTTGGGGTGTCCGTGACCCGAACCCGGACATTTGAAAAAAAGTTTGGTTTCGGGGTTCGGGTATTTGATCCCGCCTGATGAATAGCTGTAGGACAGTCAATCAACAAGCGTTTCACTGGTTTGCCCTTAGAAGCCATCACAGCCATGCCTACTAATGGCATGGCTGTGATTGGCCAGTGCATCATGTGACCCAGCCTCTGTATAAGCTGGAGTCACGTAGTGCTGCATGTCACATGCTCTCAGGCTAGTGTAGGGAGAGGATGCTGCTGGCGCTGTGAGGGACAGATTGTAGATATAATAACATCTCATCCTGCATTACAGAACAATCTGATTCTGGACTAGGTAGAGATTACTACTACTGCTTTGAGGGACAGATTGCAGATCTCATCCTGCATTACAGAACAATCTGATTTTGGACTAGGTAGAGTCTACTGCTTTGAGGGACAGATTATTGTTCTAAAATCATCTCCTAGTTCTATAGCGTCAGGTTACTGCTGTTGCTGTAAGGGACAGAATATTGTTCTAAAATCATCGCCTACTCCTATAGGGTCAGGTTGCTGCTGTTGCTGTAAGGGACAGATTATTGTTCTAAAATCATCGCCTACTCCTATAGGGTCAGGTTCCTGCTGTTACTGTAAGGGACAGATTATTGTTACAAAATCATTGCTTACTCCTATAGGGTTAGGTTCCTGCTGTTGCTGTAAGGGACAGATTATTGTTCTAAAATCACCACCTACTCCTATACGGTCAGGTTCCTGCTGTTGCTGTAAGGGACAGATTATTGTTCTAAAATCATCACCTACTCCTATAGGGTCAGGTTCCTGCTGTTGCTGTAAGGGACAGATTATTGTTCTAAGATCACCGCCTACTCCTATAGGGTCAGGTTCCTGCTGTTGTTGTAAGGGACAGATTATTGTTCTAAAATCATCGCCTACTCCTATAGGGTCAGGTTCCTGCTGTTGCTGTAGGGGACCGATTATTGTTCTAAAATCATTGCCTACTCCTATAGGGTCAGGTTCCTGCTGTTGCGGTAAGGGACAGATTATTGTTCTAAAATCATTGCCTACTCCTATAGGGTCAGGTTCCTGCTGTTGCTGTAAGGGACAGATTATTGTTCTAAAATCATCACCTACTCCTATAGGGTCAGGTTCCTGCTGTAAGGGACAGATTATTGTTCTAAGATCACCGCCTACTCCTATAGGGTCAGGTTCCTGCTGTTGCTGTAAGGGACAGATTATTGTTCTAAAATCATTGCCTACTCCTATAGGGTCAGGTTTCTGCTGTTGCTGTAAGGGACAGATTATTGTTCTAAAATCATCGCCTACTCCTATTGGGTCAGGTTCCTGCTGTTGCTATAAGGGACAGATTATTGTTCTAAAATCATCATCTACACTGCCACGGTCACGGCCTAGTCAACCTCTAGGCTCCTACGCCACATCCACCCCCTTCCCATTTTTATTCTTTTTATTTGATTTTAAGTTATTTTCCCTATCCCCATTTTTTTGTAGGGCACTTGTCCTACTCTTAGCCCCATTTTCCTTCCTTTTGCAGCCCTCTAGCACTTGCCAGAACTTTTTTACAGCCATTTTTGTGCCGAAAAGTTTGGGTCCCCATTGACTTCAATGGGGTTCGGGGTCCGGGGTAAAGTTCGGGTCAAGTTCGGTACCGAACCCGGACTTTTTCGCGAAGTTCGGCTGAACCCGCCGAACCCGAACATCCAGGTGTCCGCTCAACTCTAATTGTAAGCTCTAACGAGCAGGGCCCTCCGATTCCTCCTGTATTGTATTGTAACTGTACTGCCTGCCCTCATATTGTAAAGCGCTGCGCAAACTGTTGGCGCTATATAAATCCTGTATAATAATAATAATAATAATAATAATAATACACTAGTTGAATTCTAGCAAGCCAAGTTTTGGTGCCATGTAGAAGAACTTTCTCTTGTGTCTCCCTCTGAATTTTAAGTTTAGTGGCTGTGGAGCATGACAGAGATTTTCTTATGGGCTAGTTCGAAACCATGAACCACAACAATTATGCTTTATACGGTTTGAGTCTTTTTTTTTTTTCAATTTTGTGGCTTTTCTAATAATGTATCCCCTCATGATTTAAGCACCAAACACAATGTACATGCATTTAAGGCTTTCACACTGGATAAGTGGTTGAGAATCCAGATTATCATTTCTGGGAAACACTGCAAAGTAGGGAGGAAAAGTCCAAACATAACATACCTTTTTGCACAAGGGATTTGTTTAATTTCCATTTTCATGCTTTGGGAGAAAAGATTCCTATTCGAATGTCTATGGTGGCAGGGGCATGGTCGGAGACCATTTGAGTGTGGAAGTATGGGACATGTTCACAGGGAGAGCCACGAGTTTCTCTCCCTGTGCCATATAAAGTCCAAGAGACTGCCCCCAGTAACAGATGAAAAGGACCCCACAGGAGGGGGGTCCAACAAGGAAGGTGCTACAGCGCCGTCTCTGACTGCCACGGGTGCCATGTTGGAATCTGGATTTTCACTAATGCATGGAATTTAGAGCATGAAGAAGTCCACTACTAAGGAGCTTTGGGTGGCTGGTCCTGGTTCTAAAGTCTTCTTCACTCCTCTGGACATAGTCTGGTACCACTTCAAGTTCTGTACTGCTAGATCGAAATGGGTGTAGGAATGGAGCTAAGTAAATGCACAGTCTTGTTTTTATTTTTTATTTTCATCATTTTACATTCATTGTTAAATTTCTCATGAGCTGTGAAAGTTTAACTGCTAGTCTATTAATTCATGTTGAAATACTTATATATTTTTGTCACAAGAACTGCAAAAGGATTCTGCTGCAAATCCTTTCTTTAAAATTTCTGTTGTTGCTTGGCAGCTCCTCCCCTACCAGAAGACTGATTTGTGGGCATTCCTATTGTGTAGATCAATTATTGCCATTTTGTTACCATCCCCTCCTGACCATGCATGTTGGGTTCCACTGATGTCATTAGTGCTTGTCTAGTTGATACAGTGAAGTTCTCAGTAGTGCATCTGGTCAGTACACAGAAGCTGTGAATTTGGTGAAAAGGGCTGGTACAGTGAACATCCATGAAGTGCATCTGCCCAGTATACATAGCCTGTAAATGTTTGGGAACAAGAGACTCATGCAGATATGACTCCTCTGATATGGGTGATCCCGTTTTTCTCACAGCATTTATGTTCTCTGGCAAGACCATAACTGTCACTCACTACTCATTAAGTATTGATCTCATATAGAGCAGTCTCACTGGACTGAGGTGGGAGCAGGGCTTGCCCTGTCCACAATGCTAGGTCTGGATCTACTGCAGCAATTAAAGGGGACAAAGTGCTACATGCACTTTGTCTTTTGGAAGATATCATTAAGAAAAATATGTGCAGTGAGACTTTTTCTCAAAGTTTATGTGGAATTAAAATTATGATATTTATGTTAATTTGCAAAAGCCAACTCATGAATTCTATACCTTTAATTCAGGATATATTCTGATTATCCATACAATTATATTGCAGTTTCTAGTTTATCATAAAGCACTGTTAAACATTCTACTCCCCAACTGTATTTTTTAATTTTGGCAGACACAGAATGTTTTTTTCTGAGCAGCTGTACCTTGTAAAAAATAAATATGTTAATGTACATTTTCTCTTATAACTGAACATTTGGCTGTCAACTGCTAATCTATTTTCTATTTTAGTATGTTCTCCGCTTCCTTTTCCTACTCCCGGAACTGCTATTTTACATGTCCTTGGCAGTCAATAAGAATTTGTGAACTGGACTGGGTTTGGCTCGCGGACAGTTTGTCCAACCCATCTTAAAGTTTGAAAAATTACAAACTTTAATCTGAACTGACTGAAGCCAACGTGGGCTGAAATGTAAAAAAAAATTCTGTCAATTTTCAAGACAAGCAAGGAATTTTCAAACAAAAGACAGGTGAAGCTGAGCACTTACATGTGCAAATGAAAAAAAAAATGTAAAAATTACTAAACACCAGAGAAAGGAGAAAATCCTCTTTTAAATTCAATAGGTTTTTATTGTCTTTTGAAAAGTACAACATATAAACAATAGGCCCAAAGGCAAATAAGCAATAAGATTACTTGAAGGTAAGCATATAAAAATTAAAGAAGTTGAGATGGACATAAAATAAAAAAAAAGAAAAGAAAATGAAGTGAAACAAAGTGGAACATTCACAGTCAAGGAGGGGAGTAAAAGTTTATTAAACATAACAACAACATTTTGCCATACAGTTTTGTCAGTAATTGTAGCCATATGTTCATAAGGATTTATTACGACTTATCATACCAGGCCTTTCCATGGCTCCCACATTTTACAGACTTATTGCTGTGGTCATTAACATTGGTGAACATTAGTTCAAAAGTGGCGTGGGTAGTTTGGATATCTTCTCCTACTGTAGAGGGATTGGGGTTTTTCCAATGTCTAACTAGTGTTAGTCGAGCTGCTAAGAAAATATGGAGAAGTACAGTTCTCAAATGAAATTGGATTATTTCTATACCCAGGGAACACAAAGCTAGCCCCGGGGGAAACTTGGATATTAGTTCCAAACACTTGTGCTATAAGTGTGAAGATTTGACCAATATGAGGCTAAAGAGGGACATAACCATAGCAAATGGAGTAAGGAACCTTCCTGTCCACAATTTCACCAGAATGTGGAGGATGTGTAAAATCCTCTTCTTTATGTGACTTAGAGGTGAACATGGGAAATACATCATTCCTTTCTATTGGCAGATGCCTTTAAAATTTAAATAACATCATGGAACAGCATGATTCTCACAGACATTATCATTGATACCATACTCTGGCATCACAGAATATATGCGCAATTGATTTTTTTTTTACTTTTATATTTACCGGTAGCTTAAATACAGTTGCACTCAAATTGGATTCAATTCAACCTAATAACTTTAAAATATTTTGTTAAGAAGTTTTGGCTGCAACACTGGATTTATATTCTAGTCAAATAAGCCTGAATTAATCATTAGAGATAGCAGACACAACAGATCTAAACGTTATAGGAAAGTTTGCTCTTAAAAAAAGGGTTAAATCTCACATCTTTGTTCCAATTAGCCATTGGCAAAATAATTTTAAGGTATAGTTTGTGATTTTCTTAATTTTTTTACAGTACCGCACTGTATTGTCTTAAAAGTTTAATCAAAAAATTAAGTCAATTCCACGAAATATTGGAAATTCAACCTGTGTAAGAACTGATGCTGGTTTGAGACCAAAGGGTAGTCATACCAAATATTGATTTGATTTTGATTTGTCTTCTGTTTGCTCACTTTGCATTTTGTACATTGATAAAAATAACAAATTAATATATATATATATTTGAGAAAGCATTCTTAGGCTCGATTCACACCTATGCTTTTGATAATTTCTACAGTACTTTTTGCTTTGCGTTTTGGCACACCTGAATTTATTGCAATTCTGCACCAAAGTTGCCATGATTTGTGTTTTGCATATTTTATGCTTTTTTCTTTTGGCCAATTTGTTGTTGGGCAGACTGAAAAAACTCAAACCGTGGCAAAATTGTGGCAAAAACGCCCTACATGCTTTTCTGCAGCTTCTCCATTGAAGTCTATTAAACAAAAAAAAGCACAGTTTTGCATTTTAGAAAATTCCTGACCCTTTCCAAAAACTCAGGGGATAAAAAAAGCATAGATGTGAACATGTCCCATCGGAAACCATGTTAAATGAACTGTAGTGTGTTTCTGCAACCAAAAAATGCATAGGTGTGAACCGAGCCTTACTATACAGCATTTCTTCACACCTGCATAAAACAATTGCACATATATATATATATATATATATATATATATATATATATATATATGTATTAATTAGGCATGTGCACTGCTGAAAATTTTGAAAATTCTAAAATTCGGAAGTTCAAAATTCGGAAATTCAAAAATTCAGAAGTAAAAAATCCAAAAATCCGAAAATTTGAAAATTCAGAAATTCGAAAAATCCGAACATAAAAAAGAAAATCTGAAAATTCGAAATAATAGCTAACTGATATTAACTATTAAATTATAGGTATTGGAATTTCCTTTCAAATTTGGCTGTTAGTGAACGTAATGAATACAAATGTATCCAAATTTATGAATCATCTGAAATAACGAATGCAGCATCAAAATAAATGTAACAGAACAAATGAATAAATAATAATAATAATAATAATAAAATATTATTATTATTATTATTATTGATATTTATTATTATTAATTCATTACTTTCCATTCGTTTATATACGGCATTCATTATTATGGATAATTCGTAACTTTGAATAAATTTGTATTCATTACGTTCACTAACAGCCAAATTTGAAAGGAAATTCCAATACCTATAATTTAATAGTTAGTAATAGTTACGGTAAGTTATTTGTTATTATTTCAGATTTTCAATCTTTTTCTTTTTTTTTTCAGATTTTTGAATTTCCGGAATTTCCGGATTTTCCGAATTTTCACATTTTTGAATTGTCAAATTTCATAATTTTTGGATTTTTGAATTTTCAAATTTTCAAATTTCCAATTGTTTGAATTTCTGAGTTTTCAAATTTCTGAAACTTCAAATTTTCGAATATTAAAATTTACAAATATTCAGAGAAATTCGTATTTCTGAAATTCGGATATGAATTTAGAATAAAACCAATTGCCCATGTCTAATATATATATATATACAGTATTTTTGTATTTTAATACTCAGGGGTTCTCATCCATGAAGGGTGAGGGGGTTCTAGGGTTGTCTGGTTAAAGAGGACTGATTTACAGTATTTTCTGGATTGGTTTGTCTTTATTTGGGAGCCAGAATTTGTAGGCTTGTTGAGACTTTGGGTGGGAAAGAGCCTCAAAACTCTGATTACCAGCACTTTAATCCCAAAAGGGTTAACCCAACTGCACAGGAGGCTTGAAAGGCAGAAGGAAGGTCATCACCTGTTGATGAGGTGGCATGTGAGGCAGATCACAGAAGTGTGAAAATGTGGTCTGTCTGGTGATGAAGACAGGGTTTGCTGAGCTTCTGCAGCCTTTGAAGCTCCCCAGAACAGATGGAAATCCAAGAAGCCTGGTGTGGGATTGGTGTACTGATGTTGAACCAATGTGTATTCTAATTATACCAGAATTATGGACTGCTTTTATTTGTTTTGCTGAAGAAAGCTATTTTTTGTTTGTATACAATAAAGACTTTTACAAATGTCTGGCTGGTGATCTGAGTTCCCATATTACAACTGATGCTCTAATGCAGGCAATCCAGCCATACAAGTAAAACAAACTGCTAGCTCCAGCCCAGCTTACTTTTGCAAATGCCTGGCTGGTAAACCCATGTTTCCATATTACAATATATTTATATTGTACAGGATGCCAGGGGTGCCCTGCTAGGAGCCCTGTCAGAGATTCAGCACTGGGGAATGCACTGGGCCTGCTATAGATGCCATCTCAGCTGGGGGGATGTGAAAGCTGCTGCTTTGCTGACATAGAGGCCAAACGGGCAGTGAAGGAGCAGAAAACAAAAAATATCCCCTGTAGTTTATTTGGACTGCTGCTGTTTAGAGTGGGAAGGCTTTGAGAACAGCTGAAGTTTTGGCAGAGGAACCAGCTAAGCAGTGGAGGGGCAGCAAACCAAAATTTCCCTGGAGATCATATATTTAGCTGAGTTTGCTGGTGCTAAAGTCTTTGGAGGAGCTATTGCAGGTGCTGCTTTCCTAGAGAGGTGAGGGAGGGAATGGAGATATAGGAAACAGAAACTTGGTAAGAGAGCAGGTAGAAGACTGGAAGTTTGCCCATATAGATCTGTATTGCCAAGCCTTTTCCTTAGTAATTGCTGGTCTCTCTTAAACAAGATAGATGAACTGAGGTTTACTACACACAGATTGAATAGCTGAGTGATTGTCTTCACATTGACCTGGCTGATGGGTTCTATCCCTAAGGAGGCCATTGAGATGGCAGGCTGGTCTGTCTACTGAGCAGATAGGATTGTGGACTGTGGAATGATGAAAGGAGGTAGTCTGTGTATATGTTAACAATAAACAAAGCACAGCTATCAATGTTTTTGGGACATGTTGTTTTGAAAATCTCATGATAATATATAATAAATGTAGACTACGTTTTATCAAGAGAATGTACTAATGTTATAACTCTGCCTGCATAAATACCTCCACACACAAATTATAAGCTGGCCACTGAGGAATTACATGACACTATTAACAATCAGTTAAATGGGCATCCAGAGGGGTTTGTGATTGTGGCTGGAAATTTAAATTATGTAGAGCTGGAAACATTTTTCCTAAATTTCACAAGAATGTGCCCTTTCCAACAATAGAACAATATTTTAGATCAAGTATTGGCAAATGTTTCCAGTAAATATAAAGCTACATTGTTGCCACATCTTGATCTCTACGATCATGTCTGTATAATAATGATTCTATGTTATAAGCATCTTCCTTGCAGAGCAAGATTTAATATTAGAGCTATACAGGTTTGGAGTAATGAGGCAAATTCACCCTTGCTAGAGTGTTTTTATTTTCAACAACTACTATTACAGATTATGCAACAGATAAAACAAAAGGAGAAAATAACACAGTACATAGTTGCCGTACAAAGGTAATTGGAGTAATGAACAAGAAGGCACTTCATACACAATCTAAATTACAAAATCAACCTTGGAGAATATCTGTCGGTACCAATCTAACCAATATGAGCAGTTCTGAATTGTAGATGGTAGTCGACCCTCCTGGAAGCTAACATACACTCATAAGAGATGTGGGTATGCACCAATGTGATTACTTTGTTTCTGGTCAGAGAATCGGATGTCTTCCAGTGACAGACAACAACTAGTCTGGCCGCTAGAAAGATGTGGATGGTTAGGCAGTGGAAGTGATGGGGGATATTTTCAATTCCAATCCCAAGTAGAGTAAGTTCTGCTGCTAGAGTGTTTTTAATTGACCGATTGGAATATATTAGCTATTTTAGATAAATTTAATTTGTCTTTGTGACAAGCTGCAATACCTTCTTTCAAATCTACTACTATTGTCCCAATACCTAAAAAAACAGCAGTAATGTGCTGAAATGACTATCATTCATATGCTATAACTCCTATAACTATTGTAATGACATTTTTTGGGAGGCTTGTATTATTACATCTTTAAGTGGTTCTAAAGGCTTAGGGCTTTTTTCACCCAGTATAAACTAATGGCACAGTATTAATGTATATGCACATGCAAGCCTCCTGCATGTATCCCTACTTTGCAAATGTCACCCCTTTCAGCAGTAGCAGACTTGCAAAACACTGGAATCAGTGGGTGTCTCTTTTTGCTGAAGCTCGGTGGGTGGCTGATATCACAAGACTTCCCACCCAGCTCTATACTGAGAGCTGGAGAAGATGGGAGGGTGAGTGTGAGGCTCTTTTTGCTCCATCCAAGAGATAAGAAAATGACCTGTCAGTCACACAGCATGGGATGAAGTGACTCCTATTTCCTACTGAAAAAAGAAAAGGGTATTACTCAGAGTTGGATTAACTCTTCATGGCAAAACTGGGCACAGATGACATGACATTCTCTCCTGTACAAGGTAGCAGTGTAAGTAATTTTTTTCAGGTTTACATCCACTTTAATGCATTCTATGCAATAAGGTAAAACACTTTCCAGTATCTGCTCCCCACCAACCCCATAAATAAACCTAGTACCTCAATCCAGTTGTCATGGATCTGCACTAACAGTTCAGGTCCTGTCTGTTTGCTTACCTCTCTGCTGTGTGGTTCAGCTTAAGGACTGAGCCCTCACACCTGAATGATTAAGTAATCTTCTACCAGCATGGCTCCGCACACAAGAAAGCATACTTAACTCCGTGTGCTATACGCCTCGTTGCCGGTCAAAATTGTGTCTTTGGCTTGTGTGTTTGCTCCTGCTGTGTGCTCTTCGTTTGTTCTTGTGTACAGATCTTGGCGTGTTCTTGACCTTCCTTGTCTTCTAGTGTCCCTGAACTTGGCTAGTTCTTTGACCTTCCCTGCCTACTAGTGACCATGACCTTGGCGTGCCTCTTGTCTGTTCTGTCTGCTTGTAGCCATGATCCTTGGCTCTCCCACTGACCTTCTCTTGCTATCTTGCACTGCTGCTTTCTCTCCATTCACCTGTCACCTGTCGGGAGCTGGGGGACCCTGGGGGCCGTGACCTGGATCCAGTTGCAGCCAAGTCTATCCTCACCACCAGAGGCTCTGGTGAAAACCTACTGGCTCTTAGACTCCGTGCCCTAGGGAAACCTATGCTCTAGCTCCCTGTGCAATCTGTGTCAGGGTTCCAGCAGTCCTGCTTCCCTGCACCATTCTGATTTCTAGTTGCAGCAGTCAGCTAAGGGTTCACAACCTTAGTGGTGCACTTCGCAACCTTAGCAGTGCACTTCGCACTTCAGTGGTGTGAGTCGCACCCCAACGGTGTGCATCTATCACCTGACCCCAGGTGACCTGACACCAGTACTGTGCTGAAGGGCAGCATTGCTCTTTCTCTCTCCCCACAGGCACATAGGCAGCAGCAGGAGCCATTGGTTCCTGCTGCGTTCAATCAAATCTTATGAGGGGTTAGTGGGGGAGGGGCAGAGCCACTCTGTGTATTTCTATGGACACACAGAGCCCAGCTCCAAAGCTATCCTGAATGTTACCCTCTATGGCAAGTACTAGCTATTGGGACAGATGCAGAAGAGGAGGAGCCAAGAGCACCTGCAGTGGACTCCACAAGAGAAAGTTTAGGGCCACTCTGTGCAATACCATTGTACCAAGCAGATGAGTATAACATGTATATTATTTTAATTAAAACATGCCTTTAATAATGCAAGCATTTCTGTTGATCTGAATAAGTATCAGTTTGCCTATCGTGCAGATTGACAGATGATGCAATTTGTATCGCTGTGCATATTGTTGACACATCTTGAGCATGCATACACATGTGTTAGGATGTTGACAGACAGAGTGAGGAAACCCATCTAGGCACGACCACACAGCTTGCTGCATCTGTCAGTTGTTTCTGATGTCTCCCCCCAGGAATCGCAGTGGATGACCAAACTCCGAGGAGTGGAAGTTACAGAGACATACTGTACAGAGTGCTGTGTGCTAATGAATGCTATTGTTTGTTGATTTTTGTAAGTGTAATATGAGAAGGGGGGTTTGCTGTATGGGAATAAAACATTTACAGGTTAACACTATGCAGTTTGCTTCCTTTTTTATCTGAGCAACTGAACTGCCTGTGGAGTCAGAGCTTGGCTGAATATTGGAAGAGCAACCACACACCATCGATACAGGTGATCCAATCGGGATATCACAAAATAAGGGTATGTCGTTTGGGGGGAAGAGTATAATGTGAATGTTTTTAGTTGTTTGTTATCGTAAGTAATCGTGTGTCGTGAGACATGTCATACAGAGACATTGAAGGTGAGGAGCCTCAAACCAGTAGGTGACGCTAAGGACCCCCCTCTGTAGTCTTTGTTGACTGTCTACGTCGTTCGACACACCAGCACGGATCTACCCAAAGGAGTGAGACAGACAGTTGTAGGATTGTGTACACATACGTACGAGTTCTACACAGTTGTTATACGTGTCGCTATGTTTAACGTAGTAGACAGTTAGACGTG
>BLSH010500316.1:64911-93571 GCA_018402905.1 Glandirana rugosa | reverse complement strand
GCAGCATTTCAGCAACATGGTGCAAGAGTATGTGGGCACACGCCTACACGTACTTCCTGATGGGTCTGCCCCATTCAACTTCTGGGTCTCCAAATTGGCCACATGGCCTGAGCTTGCCGTTTATGCCTTGGAGGTGCTGGCCTGCCCTGCAGCCAGTGTATTGTCGGAACGTGTGTTTAGCACGGCAGGGGGCGTTATCACAGACAAGCGGAGCCGTTTGTCCACATCCAATGTGGACAAGCTAACCTTTATTAAAATGAATCAGGCATGGATCCCACAAGACTTGTCTATACCTTGTGCAGAATAAACATTTAGACCGGACTCACACAGCCATTCATATACTTCTTTTTTTGAATAGGCCTCAATACAAAAAAAAAAAAACATGTTGGCTACCTCCTCCTACTCCTCTACCACCGCCACTTCCACCTACACTTCCACGGTCACGGCCTTGTCAACCTCTAGGCTCCTACTCCACATCCACCCCCCTTCCCATTTTTTTATTTGATTTTAATTTATTTTCCCTATCCCCATTTTTTTGTAGGGCAATTGCCCTAGTTTGAAGATGATTTTAGAACAGTTATATGGCGTCTACCGTTAATTAATACTTTTCAGACACAGTTACAAGATGATCCACATTCACCTCCATTTTTGCATTTTTTATGTTTTTATTTTTTTGAAAATATTTAAAGTTATTTCCCTGTCCCCATTTCTTTGTAGGTCACTTGTCCCACCCTTACCCCCATTTCCTTCCTTTTGCAGCCCTCTAGGCCTTTTCCAGGACTTGGTTACAGCCATTTTTGTGCCTAAAAGTTCGGGATCCCATTGATTTCAATGGGGTTCGGTGTCAGTGCGATCGTTCGGGTTCCGCCTGGACCCGGACTTTGTCCCGAAGTTCGGCCGGACCCGAACTTCCAGAGGTTCGCTCAACTCTACATGCTAGCAGTATTGCGAGTCATCACCAGGGGGCAGACAGGTGACGAAATCCAAAGCCGAGCCAGGGGTCATACACAGGAAACAGGTCAAGTGGAGAGACGGGACAAACCGGGTCATACACGGGAAGACAGATCTGTTGCAACATTGAAAAGTCAAGCCAGGGTCAAAATACAGGAGAGCAGGTTCAGGAATCAGAAGCAAGCTGGGTTGTTTAACAAGAGATCACAGGAACACTAGGAAGCTGAGAGATAATCCAGAAGCAATACAATGTCAGCAGGAAGTTTAAATAGCTCACAGGAAGTCAGGGGGCCATCATGCTGTGTGGGCGTGCACCTGTACATGCCTAGCCTGGCCATCTTGGAAACTGGCAAGTTTGGAAGTTTCACGGCCATTTCCCTGACACATAGTAACACCTTCCAGGTCCACTGCACTCACCCCTCCAAGGTGACCCCCCCACTAGAGTTGCCACCTCACCCCTTTAAACCCGAACACATATGAATTACACAGGTTCTGAGTCTGATTAAGGAGGTAATTAAACTCACTTGGTGCCTTATCTGCATTAAATTAGCCTTAGAACCTGTGTAATTTATGTGTGTTCGGGTTTAAAGGGATGAGGTGGCAACCCTACCCCCCACCCCCCAAAAAAAACAAAACAAAAAAAATGTTAAATTTAAAAAGTAAAAAAAAACAAAAAACAAACATAGTAAGACCCACCAGGTCCACCCACACTCACCCCTCCAAGGTGACACCGCAAAAAAAAATACACAGCTGCGGGGCGGCTGTGTAATGTAAAGGAGTCCAGGGGTGCAGGGGGTTGTGTAATGTAAAGGGGATGCAGAGGAGCAGGGGGCTGTGTAATGTAAAGGGGTCCAGAGGTGCAGGGGGTTGTGTAATGTAAAGGGGTCCAGAGGAGCAGGGGACTGTGTAATGTAAAGGGGCCTAGAGGTGCAGGGGGTTGTGTAATGATACTGTTATAGTGTTCTTGCTACTCCTCATGCCTAAACTACAGAACTGTATTGCACTTGGTTGGTTGTGAACTTGTTGCTATGTTTACATGTCATTGACATTATAATTTAACATGTTCTGTGCAATTTGAGCTTTCAGACCTTTTTGACAAGCAAATAAAAGTGTTTTAATTGTTTCACAAGTCTTTTGGAGTTCCAATTCTTCAATCCATAAAGAAAACTAACAGAAATCTTCATTCCCTTTGAAAAATGGTCACATGGCCAAAAATAGATATCAGTAATCGGTATTGACGACTACCTAATGTAAAGTATTGGTACTCGTACTCGGTGGCAAAAAAGTGGCATCAGTGCAACCCTAATAATAACTGTGGGGGATGAGCTGATGGGGAAAATGAAAATACAGTTGTTAGGTGTGGGTAGGATAGGCTTCTCTGAAGAGAAGGGTTTCCAGAGATCATCTAAAAGCTAATAGAGTAGAAGATAATTGGACAGTTTGGGGTAAGGCATTCCATAGGATTGGAGAGGCTCTGGAAAAGTCCTGGAGGTGAGCATGGGAGGAGGTGATGAGGGAGCTAGAGAGCAGGAGATCTTGAGAGAAACAAAGAGAATGAATAGGTTGGTATTTAGAGACTAGGCTAGTGATGTAACTGGGGGCTAGGTTGTGGATGACTTTGTAAGTAGTTGTTAGTATTTTGAATTTAATTTGTTGGGTGAGTTGAAGCTAGTGGAGGGATTGACAAAGAGGAGTAGCAGACACAGAGCGATTGGTAAGGTGGATGAGTCTGGCAGCAGCATCCATGATGGATTGAAGGGGGAATAGCCTATGTAGAGGTAAGCCAATGAGAAGGAAGTTGCAGTAGTCGAGGTGAGAGATGACCAGGGAGTAAATTAAGAGCTTTGTTGTGTCATTGTTTAGAAAGGGGCATATTTTGAAGATGTACTGAGATGTACAAATACTGAGATAATCTTCACATCCTGTTCGAGGGACCCCTCCATCATAGTGAGGTGTAGTAAAAAAGGTGTGTGGGCAGAAATCCCAGTGTGGCAAAATGGAGAGTTCTTTGATTTTAGACAAAGCAGTATTACTCACATACAGTATCTCACAAAAGTGAGTACACCCCTCACATTTTTGTAAATATTTTATTATATCTTTTCATGTGACAACACTGAAGAAATGACACTTTGCTACAATGTAAAGTAGTGAGTGTACAGCTTGTATAACCATGTAAATTTGCTGTCCCCTCAAAATAACTCAACACACAACCATTAATGTCTAAACCGCTGGCAACAAAAGTGAGTACACCCCTAAGTGAAAATGTCCAAATTGGGCCCAATTAGCCATTTTACCTTCCCGGTGTCATGTGACTCGTTAGTGTTACAAGGTCTCAGGTGTGAATGGGGAGCAGGTGTGTTAAATTTGGTGTTATCGCTCTCACTCACTTATACTGGTCACTGGAAGTTTAACATGGCACCTCATAGCAAAGAACTCTCTGAGGATCTGAAAAAAAAGAATTGTTGCTCTACATAAAGATGGCCTAGGCTATAAGAAGATTGCCAAGACCCTGAAACTGAGCTGCAGCATGGTGGCCAAGAACACACAGTGGTTAAACAGGACAGGTTCCACTCAGAACAAGCCTCACCATGGTTGACCAAAGAAGTTGAGGGCATGTGCTCGGCATTGTATTCAGAGGTTGTCTTTAGGAAATAGTCGTATGAGTGCTGCCAGCATTGCTGCAGAGGTTGAAGGAGTGGGGGGTCAGCCTGTCAGCCCTCAGACCATATGCTGCACACGATCGTCCCAGAAGGAAGCCTCTTCTAGATGATGTACAAGAAAGCCCGCAAACAGTTTACTAAAGACAAGCAGACTAAGGACATGGATTACTGGAACCATGTCCTGTTGTCTGATGAGACCAAGATAAACTTATTTGGTTCAGATGGTGTCAAGCATGTGTAGCAGCAACCAGGTGAGGAGTACAAAGACAAGTGTGTCTTGCCTAGAGTCAAGCATGGTGGTGGGAGTGTCATGGTCTGGGGCTACATGAGTGCTGCCGACACTGGGGAGCTACAGTTAATTGAGGGAACCATGAATGCCAACATGTACTGTGACATACTGTGACTCCGAAGTCTCCCTTCGGAGACTGGGCTGCAGGGCAGTATTCCAACATAACAACCCCAAACGCACCTCCAAGACTACCGCTGCCTTGCTAAAGAAGCTAAGGTTAAAGGTGAAGGATTGGCTAAGCATGTCTCCAGACCTAAACCCTATTGAGCATCTGTGGGGCATCCTCAAATGGAAGGTACAGGAGCACAAGGTCTCTAACTTCCATCAGCTCCGTGATGTCTTGGTGGCAAACTGTGAAGCTCTGGTTAACTCCATGCCCAAGAGGGTTTATGCAGTGCTGGAAAATAATGGTGGCCACACAAAATATTGACACTTTTGGCCCAGTTTAGACATTTTCCCTTAGGGGTGTACTCACATTTGTTGCCAGCGATTTAGACATTAATGGCTGTGTGTTGGGTAGGGATGAGCTCCCAGTTCGATTGGGGTTCGTCCGTTCGTGACATTGTGAACATTATGGGGCATTTGCGGGAACTTTGCGTGTCCCATTATGCATTCCAATGGCAGCGGAATGCCGCCCGCTGATTGGCCAAAGCATGCACGTGTCCTGCATGCTTTGCCAGCCTTTTGCCATCATTTTCCCTCCCTGGTGTCATGTGACTTGTTAGTGTTACAAAGTCTCAGGTGTGACTGGGGAGCAGGTGTGTTAAATTTGATGTTATCACTCTCACTCTCTCATACTGGTCACTGGAAGTTCAACATGGCACCTCATGGCAAAGAACTCTCTGAAGATCTGAAAAAAAAATTGTTGCTCTACATAGAGATGGCCTAGGCTATAAGAAGATAGCCATGACCCTGAAACTGAGCTGCAGCATGGTGGCCAAGACTATACAGCGGTTTAAAAGGACAGGTTCCACTCAGAACCAAAGAGGTTGAGTGCACGTGCTCAGCATCCTATTCAGAGGTTGTCTTTGGGAAATAGGCGTATGAGTGCTGCCAGCATTGATGCAGAGGTTGAAGGGGTGGGGGGTCAGCCTGTCCGTGCTCAGACCGTATGGTGCACACTGCATCAAATTGGTCTGCATGGCTGTCGTCCCAGAATGAAGCCTCTTCTACAGATAATGCACAAGAAAGCCCGCAAACAGTTTGTTGAAGATGAGCAGACTAAGGACATGGATTACTGAAACCATGTCCTGTGGTCTGGTGAGATTGAGATAAACATATTTGGTTCAGATGGTGTCAAGCATCTGTGGTGGCAACCAGGTGAGGAGTACAAAGACAAGTGTGTCTTGCCTAGAGTCAAGCATGGTGGTGGGAGTGTCATGGTCTGGGGCTGCATGAGTGCTGCAGGAACTAGGGAGCTACAGTTCTTTGAGGGAACAATGAATGCCAACATGTACTGTGACATACTGAAGCAGAGCATGATCCCATCCCTTTAGAGACTGGGCCGCAGGGCAGTATTCCAACATGATAACGACCCCATGCACACCTCCAAGACAACCATTGCCTTGCTAAAGAAGCTGAGGATAAAGGTGATGGACTAGCCAAGCATGTCTCTGGACCTAAACCCTATTGAGCATCTGTGGGGCATTCTCAAATGGAAGATGGTGGAGTGCAAGGTCTCTAACATCCACCAGCTCCATGATGTTGTCATGGAGGAGTGGAAGAGGACTCCAGTGGCAACCTGTGAAGCTCTGATTATGTCCAGTGCTGGAAAATAATGGTGGTCACACAAAATATTGACACTTGGGGCCCAATTTGGACATTTTCACTTATAGGTGTACTCACTTTTGTTGTCAGCAGTTTAGACATTAATGGCTGTGTGTTGAGTTATTTTGAGGGGGCAGAAAATTTACACTGTTATACAAGCTGTACACTCACTACTTTACATTGTAGCAAAGTGTAATTTCTTCAGTGTTATCACAATAAAGTATTTACAAAAATTTGAGGGGTGTACTCACTTTTGTGAGATACTGTATATTTATATATATATATATATATATATATATATATATATATATATATATACACACACACACAGCGTATTGAGTGTACACTATATATCAGTGCATTATAGTGCATCCGGGGGTGTACATACGGTATATAGTACACTTGACGTGGTGTCTTAAAATATATAAAATTTTTAACCCCTTATCCCCAGAGACCTTTTTTACATTTATTCTTTACAAGTCAAAATATTTTTTTTTTCTAGAAAATTACTTAGAACCCCCAAACATTATATATATTTCTTTCAAACACCCTAGAGAATAAAATGGCGATCATTGCAATACTTTTTGTCACATGATATTTGCGCAGCGGTCTTTCGAGTGTAATTTTTTTAGAAAAAATAATCACATTTTTGAGTTAAAAAATAAGACAACAGTAAAGTTAGCCCAATTTATTTGTATATTGTGAAAGAGAATGTTACACAGAGTAAATACATACCATACATGTTACGGCTGAAGATTGCGCACACTCGCAGAATGGCGTCAAACTCCGTTACTTAAAAATCTCCATAGGCACGCTTTAAAAAATGTTAACGGTTAGCAGGGAGCCGCTTGGTCATTATCCCAGGCAGCGGGAGGGGACATCTCCCCCTCCCACCACCATCCACCACTCTTCTCCGGCCTCCTGTCCCACAGGGAAACCAGAGCCCCGATCTGGCACGTCTGCTGGCTGTGTGGAGTCCCTGTGGAAGCCGGAATTGGCTTAGATCAGGACTCCTTCGTACATTTCCGGAAGCAACATTACAACGTCACTTCCGGTTTATGGGCGGCTAAAGACACCGGTTTTAAAAAAGATTACAGTATTCAGAATCGCCATTTTTGGCGATCTGAATACTGTGAAGTGTAAAGAGTACCTGTCACCATATATTACTATCACAAGGGATGTTTACATTCCTTGTGATAGCAATAAAAGTGATTAGATATTTTTTTTAAGGAACAGTGTTAAAAAAAATAAATAAAAAAAATAAATAAAAAAAATGTTAAAAAAAACCGTAAAGCTCCACTGTCCCCGCGAGCTTGTGCATAAAAGAAAACGCATACATAAGTCGCGCCCGCATATGAAGACGGTGTTCAAACCACACATGTGAGGTATCATCGCGATCGCCAGAGCATGAGCAATAATTCTAGTGAAAGACCTCCTCTGCATCTCTAACCTGGTAATCGTTAAAAAAAATTAAAGAGTTGCTTATGGAGATTTTTAAGTACCGGTGTTTGTTGCCATTCCGCAAGTGTGCGCAATTTTCATCCATAACATGTATGGTATCTATTTACTCTGCGTAACATCCTCTTTCACAATATACAAAAAAATTGGGCTAACTTTACTGTTGTCTTATTTTTTAACTCCAAAAAGTGAAGTTTTTTCCAAAACAATTGTGTTTGAAAGACCGCTGCGTAAATACCGTGTAACAAAAAGTATTGCAATGATCGCCATTTTATTCTATAGGGTGTTTGAAAAAAATATATAATGTTTGGGGGTTCTAAGTAATTTTCAAGCAAAAAAAAATGATTTTAACTTGTAAACAACAGGTGTAAAAAGGGCTCGGGCCTTAAGTGGTTAAACTAATTTACAACAGCGCCCAACAAAAGTATCTGCAAGGGGTTACAGTGTTCTGGCACCGCCAACACCCAAGGCCCAATTTTTTAGCACCTGTTTGGCTGGGGTATGTCATCACAATTTTTAAACTAATTTACAACAGCAGGGCCCATTCCTGCACCCAACAAGAGTAACTGCAAGGGGTTACAGTGTTCTGGCACCACCAACACCCAAGGCCCAATTTTTCAGCACCTTTTTGACTGGGGCATATCATCACAATTTTTAAATTAATTTACAACAGAAGGGCCCGCACCAAAATAAAAAAAAAATTGCGTAGGGTTCCCCCCCAAAGTCCGTAACAGACCCTTCAGGTGTGGTATGTATTTTAAGGGGAACCCTGCCCAAAATAAAAAAATTGTGTAGGGGTCCCCCCAAAGTCCATACCAGGCCCTTCAGGTCTGGTATGGATTTTAAGGGGAACACCGCACCAAAATTTAAAAAAAATGGTGTGGGGTCCCCCCAAAATCCAAACCAGACCCTTATCCGAGCATGCAGCCCTGGCATGGCAGGGGGGTGGGGACAAGCAAGCACCCCCCTTCTGAACCATACCAGGCCACATGTCCTCAACATGGGGAGGAGGCTTTGAGGTCCCCCCAAAGCACCTTTTCCCCATGTTGATGCGGAGAAGGGCCTCTTCCCCATAACCCTTGCCGGTGGTTGTAGGGGTCTGCAGGCAGGGGGCTTATGGGAGTCTGGAAGCCCCCTTTAATAAAGGGGCCCCCAGATCTGCACCCCCCTATGTAAATAGGTATGGGGTACATTATACCAATACCCATTCACCAAAAAAGGAGTAAAGTGTTAAAAAAAACAAGAGGCAGTTTTTGACAAGTCCTTTATTGTGTAAAATAGCTCTTCTTTCTTCCTCCATCTTCTCCTGCCCTGATCCTTCTTCTTGTCTTCTGCTTTTTCTTTCGGTGTTCTTGCTTCCTCTCTTCGTCTTCTTACTTCTTGTTTCACCACCCCCGCACCCGCTGTGCCATCCGGAGGCGTCTCCCAGAATGGGCGGTCTGCAGTCTGACAGTTATTTTGTAGGTAAGGGCGGAGCCACCCAGTGATGTAAATGAGTGACCCGCCCTTCTGCCCTCATTCGCCATCAGAGGGGGCGGGTCACCCATTTATGTCACCCGGTGGCCCCGCCCCTTCTTATAAAACAAATTTCAATCGGGAGACTGTCCATTCTGGGAAACGCCTCTGGAGTGGACGGCACGGCTGCGGCAGCGGTAGAGTGGCGGCTGTGAAAGAAGAGGGAAGAAGAAGATTGAAGACGAAGAGAGGAAGCAAGAAGACCAAAAGAAGAAGCAGAATACCAGAAGAAGGACCGGGGCAGAAGAAGATGGAGGAAGAAAGAAGAAGAGCTATTTTACACAATAAAGGGCTTTTCAAAACTGCCTCTTGTTTTTTTAACATTTTACTCCTTTTTTTGGAAAATGGGTAGAGGTACAATGTACCCCATACCTATTCACATGGGGGGTCAGGATCTGGGGGCCCCTTTTTAAAGGGGGCTTCTAAATTCCGATAAGCCCCCCACCTGCAGACCCCCACAACCACCGGCAAGGGTTGTTGGGATCAGGCCCTTCTCCACATCAACATGGGGACAAGGTGTTTTGGGGCGACCTCAAAGCATCCTCCCCATGTTGAGGGCATGTTGCCTGGTATGGTTCAAAGGGGGAGAGGGGCGATCGCTCATCCCCACCCCCACCTGCCATGCCAGGGCTGCGTGCTTGGATAAGGGTCTGGTTTGGATTTTGGGTGGGACCCCACATAATTTTTTAACATCATTATAACATCATGAGCTTAAATGTATAAGTGTCATATAAAATTAGTGAACAACCAAAGGGACCAGAGGGAAAGACCGCCTATCAAAATACCAACTGAGAGTGTGCATGCGTGAGAGCTCCGACATGGACGGTTGATCTTGGAGCTCCACGCTTACCCCGGCTACAGACATCGCCTCACCCCGCCAGCACCACCAGGAGGGACCCGACATGTAAGGGGACTACCCCCCAAGCAGAGGGAACACCCAGCAGCCACAAGAAAGTCCCGGAGGACTTCACTATAGACCGAGGTACTTCGTTCCCCTCCACCCAGGGTGTACCAACATGGCCGCGGCCTAGCACAGAGTACAGCACCCACATAGCCGGATCAAGCCCCTGGGCCCCCTTATTCAGCCCTGATCACACTCTACAGAGCCTATAAGGCAGAGGAGATCTTTTCCCAGGGGGAACCGCCATTTCTAAGGGTGATCTCTATAGGGTTGGGTGGATCAAGATGGCCGCCGATAAGGCCTAATAGGCTCAGCTAATTAGCTGTTCACCCATCCTCCACCCAGAAAAGTCTCCAGAGAGGGGAGCTCCCCCATAAAGGCTCCTGGGACTGAGCCCCCAACCAGTACACTCATTATAGGGCTCTAACCCTTTGGACTCTGAGTGCATACCATTCTAGACAAGAAGAAACCCTAAAAGCCGGAAGGTATCAAACCTCCTAAGAGCTTTTTCACATACCTTAAACAGCAGGATATCAGCTCAGTCTACCCCTGTTTAGACACCCGTAAAGATCATCGCATGCAGGGAACAATGGCCAGAAGAACACTGCTATACTCGGCCACTGATCCTGACTCCACTCCCATACCAGAGATGACTTCACCTGGGACCCTCTCATCCTCATCACCCCAAGAACCTCCCTTGGAACAAAGACCTATCATTTCCCCAGCTACCGCTACCCTTACTCTTACACCGGGGCCCAACTTGCAAGTCCAACAGCCTCAATTCATCTCCCCTGCCTCTACTGAATCACTTCTCCGAAGCACAATGGATGAATCTCCCTTTACCCCAACAGTATGTCCACTCTCACGTCAGTTAGGATGAACTCTCCTAATCCATCAGTTCAAGACCCCGCTCTCAACACAGCGGAATTGTTCATCAAATTCTCTAATCTCCTAGAAAGGGGATTAGCGAACACGGCTGCGAAAATCACAGGGGATATAAAAGCAGATTTCAACAGCTTAGGTTCCAGAATGGACGCCATCGAACAGAAATTGGACTTTACGGTAGCCAAAACCAACCAAAACTCTGACCACCTACAAGTACTACAGGACCAATTGGATACCGCTCTAGCAAAAATAGACGACCTGGAAAACAGGTCTCGCCGATACAACTTTAGAGTGAGAGGCCTCCCAGAGAACATCACCGAAGTCACCACCGCGATCCAAGATATGATCCAATCTGTTATCCCAAATGTGCCTAAACACAGATTAGAGTTGGACAGAGCCCACAGAGGCTTGGGACCTCCAAGAAAAGATGGCTCCCCCAGGGACATAATAGTTAAACCGCATTTTTATGCCATTAAAGAGGAACTAATGAGAGCCTCTCAATCCAACTCCAACATCACCTGTATGGGCCACCAAGTCCAGATCTTTGCCGACCTATCCCCATATACCATCCAAAAAAGAACCCTTAAACCGCTCTCAGTCCTACAACGTGTAGAGCTTAAATACTGGTTGGCCTTTCCCTTTGCCGTCAAATTTAACCTGAAAGGGAAAACATACACATTTTCCAGTCTGGCAGAGGGGGAAAAACTCCTCCTCTACCTTAAGCTAATATCCCAAGAAGCACCAATGGACCTCACTGATCCTTCTGGAACCAACACTAAGAGACCGCTTCCTTCCAGCCCTGTTTCCCCACTCTGGTCCAAATCCAAGAGTAAGAAGGCAAAAGACAGCAGACCTCCATAAGCCACCAATGGACCTGCCTGGAAATAGGCTTTTTCCCCTTGCTTCATGAACTTGGATTCCTATTGGACTATGGAAGCTAGCTTCACTTGCCCTAGAAAACTACCCAATGATCGGAACTTCCCTGCTCCCCATATTTGTTTATCGATCAGAGGTTTTATGTTTACATTTATATTAGTTCATTAGTCCTACAGGGTTTATGTACCAGTTGTACCTTCGATGTGGACAGAAACCTGCATTCCCACGTTAAGGGCTTTAATTCGTGGGCACCTCATTTTGTTCCCACTTAGTTTTCATAACTTGAGTCCCTACTATTCCTGTTATACGGATTAAGTTTAATCTAGGGATGTAAGTATATATAGGTAAGTACCCATGCGCCTCCACTTATCCCAAGGACCTCGCTCCAGATTTCCCCGGGATAAGACGTCTGATCTTAATAGGTCAGACATTTACGATTCCTATTCCTTATTGTTGCTCATACCCCTCCTAGGAGGGTAGGGCTGACGGGCCAGTGGGGGATTCTACCCCCCTGACACCGTCCCCTCCAGCCATTTGTAGATGTATTTGTATTAGTTGTTTCTCCCTTCTCTTTTTCTCCTCTCTCCCCCTCCTTACCCTAAGGTTGAAGCACCTAATTCCTCCTCATGTTCCAGAGCTCTCCGGGTTTCTCAGCTGCGGCCCAGGCTCCCTGATCCTCCTTGGACGTTCCTCCAACCTTTCGGGGACCTCTGACTTCTGGGTGAGTACTGCTGTAAACACAAGCTACGCTTTTCACAAGCTCCATGGCTAAGGCTCCCATTAAACACCTCCAAATAGCTACCCACAATGCCCAAGGGCTAAACTCTCCTCTAAAAAGAAGGAAAATGTTCTCTCATTACAAATTGCTCAATATAGATGTAGTTTTACTACAAGAAACCCATTTCCCCTTACGGTACAGCCCCAAATTCCTCCACACACGTTTTCCTGTTTTCTACCTAGCCAACACGGTCTCCAAAACTAAAGAGGTAGTGGTCCTATTCTCTAAAACCTCTGGCTTCACTTTCCTTAAGGAAATCAAAGATCCAGAGGAAAGATATATCTTGGTCAAAGGCTCTATTGAGGGGATTATACACACATTCGTTTCATACTACGCCCCCAATAAAAATCAACTCAATTTCTTCAACGCAATGTTAGTAGCCATCCAACCTCACCTGGAAGTCAGGGTCATCCTGGGAGGAGACTCTAATGTTGCTCTTGACAAAGGGCTTAACAAATCTAAACCTCTAGGGCACCAGCTAACACACCTGACCAGGGCAAGTTTAAAAATAGCCAAACTATTTCATTCATTCAATTTATCAGACGTTTGGAGAGAACTAAACCCAACCAGGAGAGATTACACCCATTTCTCGCACCCCCACAAATTATACGCACGGATAGACCACCTATTAATGGAGGCCCATGGGACCCCCCTAGTTCGGAACTCACAGATAATTGACACCCCACTCTCCGATCATTCCCTCATCACTATGCAAGTCCGTTTCGACCCTCTCTATGCTAAATACCTGCAGTGGAGACTAAATGAATCCATGCTAGCCGACCCTATTAGAGTATCTGAAATAAATAATTCTCTCAAGGAATATTTTCTTCTAAAAGACAGAGATGGGACTTCGGCGGAAGTCCTATGGGCAGCTCATAAGGTTTTCATCAGGGGAAAGCTGATACAGCTAGCTTCGCAAATTAAAAAAGAGAGGGCTGCAGAACTGAACAAGTTAGAAAAATCTTATGCGTCCCTACAGGCGGCGCATAAGATCAACCCCTCAAAAACCCTTGCCAATTTACTCGACAGAGCCAGATTAGAGCTTAATATGGCACTAACAACCAAAGCGGAGAAATCGATCTGGTGGAGTGGCCAAAAGTTCTACACACAAAACGACAAACCAGGAACACTGTTAGCATCCAGACTATCCCCGCGATGCCGCCTAAATCAACTCCCCAAGATTAGAGTACCCAGCCATGGCCCAACCACTAATCCGAAGAAAATTCTGGAGACTTTCCATAAGTGTTACTCAGATCTATACAGCACCCCTAAGCGACATCTTCCGGAATCCCTGGCCGCATTCCTGGAGGACATTCCCCTCCCCTCCATTTCACCCGAACACAGATAGATCTTGGAAGCTCAATTTTCAGAGGCAGAGGTGGGGGATGCCATCAGGAACCTGAGGAAGGGATCGGCCCCGGCCCTGATGGCCTTTCTATACCCTATTACAAGGCTTTCGCCGAGAACCTCATCCCCTATATGTCTACGTTTTTTAATTATAAAACTCAGGGTACCCCTTTGGATCCTCAACTTAACATGGCCTACATAACGGTTATCCCAAAACCTGATAAGAACCCAGAAGAGGTCGGTAACTATAGACCCATATCGTTGATTAACAACGACATCAAAATCTTTTTTTTTTCCAATAAAAGCTTTATTAGAGATATATAATAACATAAATGATACAGAAAAACAAAATTAAATTGCACCGTTGTCTAGGATCATGTATCGGGCAGGTAGAGACATTATAAACGTATAATAACACAACAGAGTATTATAGTGACACCATTGGTGTGTGCGGCCTGAGTGTGATTCTATATAATAAAAGAAAGAAAAGAAGCAGAGTGGTAAATCCTCAGGTTAAATAAAAGGGCATCATATAAGTAGATACCTCTATATCTGGATGGCTCGTGGTCACCTGGTCTCACACCCGTAGGACGTCAGCTGAAGGCGTAGGCCAAACTGTAATTCGTGCATATTAGGAGTGGTAAAGTTTCTTCTATGTCTTGGTGTCTGGTTAAGATAAGTTAGCGCAGGGTTAAAGTGAGCATGTGGTCTCTTTCCCATCCACGTGGGGAGAGAACTTTATGTTGGTCTCGCGTTCGGTGAACGACATCAAAATCTTAACGAAGATTCTGGCTAACAGACTAGCCTCATTTATCAATTCCTATATCCACAAAGACCAGGCTGGGTTTATCCCGCGCAGACAGAGCCCAGACCAGACATGCAGGGCCATCGACCTGATCTCTATTCTCCAATCCAACTGGGAAGGCGGCTGTAAACAACGAGGCATGGTCCTTTCCCTGGATCTCCAGAAAGCCTTTGACTCAGTTTCCTGGAACTATATATTTAAAATTCTGGAGGTCTGGGGCTTCGGCCAGCGCTTCTTGGGGGTCATTAGGGCCCTATATTCCCACCCCTCAGCCCAAATAAGATTATAGGGATATCTCTCTAACCCGATAGCAATAGCAAGAGGGACAAGACAGGGATGTCCCCTCTCACCACTTATCTTTGCCATAGCTATTGAAACCTTAGCATTAGCTCTCCGTCAAAACCCAGATATCAGGGGGGTCTCCTGTGGACCCCAGACTCATAAGTGCGGCCTCTTTGCGGAAGACATCATTTTGTTTTTGACCTCCCCCCATACATCCTTTCCCAATCTCAACTACTAGACACCTTCGCCAAATACTCAGGACTAACTGTTAATTACTCCAAATCCCAATCAAACATCTCCCTTTCGCAGGACAAAGTTGACTCTTTACAACATTCATTCTCTTATAAATGGTCCCGTTCCTTTATCCGATACTTGGGCGTCAACCTGACGCCCAAGATAGAGGACTTATATGATAGCAATTTCCCCTCCATTTACTGTAAATTCGAGAACGATTTAAAAACATGTTCCAAAAGTAATCTCTCCTGGTTGGGTAGAATTAACGCAATCAAAATGACGCTCCTCCCACGGATCCTTTACCTTTTTAGAGCCCTACCGATTGCCATTAGAAGACACCACCTTAAATCCCTCCAGAGTAAGATCCTCAAGTTTATTTGGGGTGGCTCTGGTTTTAGGTTCCCCCAAAGTACGTTATATCACCATAGAAAAAAGGAGGCCTGGGTTTACCCTCCCTCCTCAAATACTTCCAAGCAGCCAGGCTAACCCAACTCTCCCGAGTCTATTCGAGATCTGAACAACCAGACTGGATTCAGATCGAACGGCAGGCAGTCCCGCATCATACCATAGACTTCCTTCTTTGGATTCATCCGAAGAAGAGACCCCCTATATTATCCCCGACTCTCTTGCACTCCTTTGCTCTCTGGGATTCTCTACGCAACCACTCGGAATTGGTGTCATCTCTGACTCCTCTAGCACATATATTCCACAACCCGGATTTCCCCCCCGGCTTAAATATCAAAGCGTTTCAATGGTGGCTGGACAAGGGGCTGTACCGTATAGGGCATTACTTTTCCCCCTCGGGACCCATCTTTATGGGCTATTGCGTAAGCAAATTGGACATTCCTGCCACTGAAAAATTCAGATTCCAACAAATCTCTCACTTCTTGAAACAGATCTGGAAAGAGAAGCCTCTCCCTCCTAGAATGTCAGCTTATGAAACCTGGTGTAGCCAAGCCACGGAGCAAAGGGGAGGCATTTCAGTAGTGTATGCAGCCCTCACTCAGACGAAGGAAAAGGCCCCATACATGAAGCAGTGGGAGGAGGACCTCCAGATCTCTTGGGACCTAGAATCATGGCACGGAGCTCTCACCGAGTCCTCCAGAGGCATTTTAAACATGGTAATCATGGAGGTGAACATAAAGGTTATTACTAGGTGGTACCTCACCCCTTCTAAACTAGCCCGCATATATCCCTCGGCCAACCCTCAGTGTTTCAGGGGCTGTGCCCTTCTTGGCTCAATGCCGCATATCTGGTGGGAATGCCCAAGGATCAGACCCTTCTGGAGAAAATTTTTTAACCTTATCGAGAAATTGACCAAGTCCCAAGTGCCTAGGTCCCCGGAGATGGCTCTACTAAATGCACACATTCCTAACCTGTCTAAACCCAGTAGGAAATTGGTTCACTTCATTCTGACCGGAACCAAACTCTCAATCGCCAAATCCTGGAAAAAACCAAGGGTATCTTTCGCAGCAACAGTTCAGAAAATCTCCTGGATTATGTCCCAGGAAAGGTTGGCCAGTATCCTATCAGACACCACCAAACGGTTCGAGGGAATCTGGGAACCCTGGGCCAATTACGTAGGAATATCTTTCATCCCAGGACATAACCCACATTCAGATAGAGCGATATATAACCAACACTGTGGGTGGCAGGGGGTATAATCTATGGATGTAATCAATGAAAACACCTTGCAAAAGCAAGGGAGCTTAGAGATACCAATTTGGATAGAACATAGCAGGCTATATAAAAGTACTCTACAATCAGCTGTATCAAAAATGATCCATCAGCTTGGAGAAATCTTCATATGAAAAGTGAAAGGAGGTGAGTGCCTACAACAGTAGGTGGGTTAGTAAAATGAACAATTGAATAAAGGGATCTACTCACTAAGTATGGTTACAACACATCAGCGTGGAATGATTGAATAGGCTTTGTTGTCAGGAAATGTATGCTGCCAATCCTGGAATTCGGGCTGGAATGCCCTTTCCTGTGTGCAGGCGCGAGTGGGAGCGCGTGAGCACGCGTCAGGTGAGCGCCGTCACTGGCGACAAACAGACTATTTAAACAGGCAGCACCATGCAGCCGGTGCTGTCCGTTCTACATCATTCTGTGATTCTGAGTGATTTGATTACCTGTACCGGCTTCCTGTGACCCAGCTTATCCTGACCTTGCTTGAACTCTGCCTGCGCTAACTACTAGCTAGCAACTACTACTCTTCTGCTTATCCCTTGCACCTCTGCTGCCAGCCCGTTGACAACCCAGCCTGTATCTGATGATTCTTCTGACTACTCCTTCAGTACCGAATTGCCAGCCAGTTACCGACCCAGCCTGTACCACCACTCTACCAATCCATGGTAGGACATTTCACACTACCATCAGTGAACCAGTCCAGCCCTCATGCCATCCTGCACCCCCAAACCACCTGTCTGCTCTACCAGGGGTTCCCGAATTAGGGTCATAAGAGTGGTTGCTCCCTGCATATGTCAGACTCCACCACCAGGTGCGTGACATTTGTATACAACAGCCATCTGATCCATTCCAAATTGTCAGCTGTGCACTGTATAGAAACTGGACATCGAGCGCTATGAGTGGCTGCAGCATTATGCACTGCGAAGGCTGGTTCATGCACAACTCCAATATACATCACAGATGCCTGATAGCTGCGATCAGAGATTGATCATACAAATACGTTTATTGGGGGGTGATATAAGACACTGATATTTCTCCTTGTTACAGAGCAGTTTCTCCACTTCTTCAGGAACCGGACAAAAACTAAAATCCAGCATAAATTGGTACAGAGAATACCCTGAGTTTAAATATTCAACCAGCAAATGTAGTCAACAGTGCGTCAAATAAATGGCCATTAACCAGCATTTATTCTGTCCCATTAGTGCTACATAAAAACAAACAAAAAAAAAAATCAGGAGTTGCAACAGAAATTACCTAAATAAAGACTTTTTTTAAAAGTTAAAATGAATCACATTGAAGTGCTGATGCTGTATATTAGCCAAACAATAATGTAAAAAAACAAAAAGAAAAAAAACACTCTGAATTGACTTCAATAGGTTTTGGATTAAAGTTATTGTTTTCTAGAATGTACAATTAGTTTGACAAATGGTCCATGATTTAAAACCAAGCACATCACTAGGTACCACACAATGTTTCTGGTGCTAGACATAAGCTGCCAAATTTCTAAATTCTGCATTGCACCCAGGGCCGGACTGGGAATAAAAACCAGCCCTGTAAATAATTTCATACCAGCCCCACAGCATACCAGACCAACAGCATAACGTCGTTATTTTCTTGTTCATAAAAGGGAAAACCATGCATTTTAAAGCACATTTCAAGAATGTATTATATATAGATAAGACAGATATGAAAGCACATAGGGCTTTATATATAAGAGCAAATTCTGGTTAAAAATGGAGCAATCATCAAGGGGGATTCTGGGAATGTGGAGGGGACTCTGATGACCAGAGACCACGTTCTGCAGAAGGAATACACTAAGGTAAGGGGGGGGGGGTGTTACTGATACACAGTAGACTTGTGCATGGCTAAAAAATTCTTTTTTTCGTTTTTCGGAAATTCAAAAAATTCAGAATTCGGAAATTAAAAAAAAGTCGTAATTCGGAAATTAAAAAAATCGGAAATCCGAAATTTGGAAATTTGCGGTAATTCTGCAATTGCGGTAATTCGGAAATTCACGGTAATTCGGCAATTGCAGAAATTCGGCAATCAGAGCAGACGAAAATCCGAAATTCGGAAATCCGAAAATTGGAAAAAACTAAGAATATTTGAAATATTTCCGAATTTCCGAATTTCGGAAATAAGGAAGATCATTTGAAATAATAAGTTATTAATGTATTATTTTAACTTATTATGAATTATAATAAGTAGAGTTGAGCGAACCCTCCACACACAGTTTGCTGATGATTTTAGAACAGGGATATGGCTTCTCCCGGCTATTGTTTAAGTTTCACTCACAGTTTTCAGATGATTGTAGAACAGTGATATGGGTTCTCTCAGCTAATTTATACTTTTTTCACACAGTTTGAAGATGATTTTAGAACAGTGATATGGCTTCTCCCGCTAATTAATACTTTTCACACACAGTTGGAAGATGGTCCACATCCACCTCCATATTTAATTTTTTTATGTGATTTTTGTTTAAAAATGCTTTTAAGTCATTTCCCTGTCCCCATTTCTTTGTAGGGCACTTGTCCGACCCTTACCCCCATTTTCCTTCCTTTTGCAGACCTCTAGGACTTTCCAGGACTTGTTTACAGCAATTTTCAGAACTTTTAGTAAAATTACCAGAACCCCGAACCCGCACCCAGACTTTTTTTGAAAAGTCCGGGTTCGGGTCCGGGTCCCGGACACCCAAAAGTTTGGTACGGACCCAAACTTTACAGTTCGGGTTCGCTCAACTCTACTTATTATAATTCATAATAAGTTAAAATAATACATTAATAACTTATTATTTCAAATGATCTTCCTTATTTCTGAAATTCGGAAATTCGGAAATAAGAAAAACGTTTGAAATAATAATAAATACCTATTAAATTATAGGTATTGGAATTTTCTTGAAAATATGGCTATTAGTGATAAATTTCATATTTCAGTTCACTAACAGCCAAACTTTCAAGGAAATTTCAATACCTAGAATTTAATAGTTATTTATTATTATTTCAAACGTTCTTCCTTATTTCTGAATTTCGGAAATAAGGAAGAACACTTGAAATAATAAGTTATTCATTTATTATTTTTACTGATTATAAATTATAATAAGCTATTATTATTTCAAATGTTCTTCCTTATTTCTGACCTTTGCAGTGTGTGACTGTATATATGCATACTGTATGTATGTGTGTGTGCATACTGGGTGTGTATATACTGTGCTTATATTGTATGTAAACACACAGTATACATACAATATACATACAATATACACACAGTATATACACACCCAGTATGCACACACACACACATACATACAGTATGCATATATTCAGTCACACACTGCAAAAGTCGGAAATAAGGAAAAACATTTGAAATAATAATAGCTTATTATCATTTATAATAAGTAAAAATAATAAATGAATAACTTATTATTTCAAATGTTCTTCCTTATTTCCGAATTTCCGAAATTCGGAAATAAAAAAGAATATTTGACATAATAATAAATAACTATTAAATATAGGTATTGAAATTTTCTTGAAAGTATGACTATTAGTGCTAAATTTCATATTTAAGTTCATTAACAGCCAAACTTTCAAGGAAATTCCAATACCTATAATTTAATAGTTATTAGTTAGTTATTATTTCAAATATTCTTAGTTTTTTCCAATTTTCGGATTTCCGAATTTCCGAATTTAGGATTTTCGGCTGTTCCAATTGGCGAATTTCCGAATTACCACAATTGCCGAATTACCGAGGATTTCTGAATTACCGCAATTGCCGAATCACCGTGAATTTCCGAATTAACGAAATTGCCGAATTACTGCAAATTTCCGAATTACCGCGAATTTCCGAATTACAGCGATTTGGAAAAAGGAAAATTCGGAAAAATTCAGAAATTGAAAATTCGGAATTCGTCCGAATTGCCGAATTTTGCAAAATTCGGTAAAAACGAAATTCGTAACGAAACGAATTGCACAAGCCTAATACACAGTAAGGGGGAAGCCTTTATATCAGTGTCCCCTTACATTATTGTATTCACTCCCTCTTACATCACTGACCCCCCTCAGACTGGCCTGGCAGCACTGTCACTGACCTCCTCTCAGGTGCACCGTGCAGGGCTCAGTCAGTCGGCTCCAGCTTGGCGGCTCTAGTTTTATCCTATAGTCTCCTCTCCACAGTCCACATACGTTTGACTTCTCCCATGACCCCCATCTTGACGGCACTCCCACTCTTGACTCCTCTCCAGACTCCCCCCTCAGAGACTGCAAACATGGTAAAAGGCAAGAGATGGTCAGAGACTACAGACATAATACAGGAGATGGTCAGAGACTGCAGACATACTACAGGAGATGGTCAGACTGCAGACATGGTACAGAAAATGGTCAGAGACTGCAGACATACTACAGGAGATGGTTAGGGACTGCAGACATACTACAGGAGATGGTCAGAGATTGCAGACATACTACAGGAGATGGTCAGAGACTGCACACATATTACAGGAGATGGTCAGAGACTGCAAAAAAACTACAGGAGATGGTCAGAGACTGCAGACATGATACAAGAGATGGTCAGAGACTGCAGACATACTACAGGAGATGATCAGAGACTGCAGACATACTACTGGAGATAGTCAGAGACTGCAGACAAGACTACAGGAGACGGTCAGAGACTGCAGACATGATACAAGAGATGGTCAGAGACTGCAGATATACTACAGGAGATGGTCAGAGATTGCAGACAAGACTACAGGAGATGGTCAGAGACTGCAGACATACTACAGGAGATGGTCAAAGACTGTAGACATACTACTGGAGATGGTCAGAGACTGCAGACAGACCACAGGAGATAGTCAGAGACTGCAGACATGATACAAGAGATGGTCAGAGACTGCAGACACACTACAGGAGATGTGCAGCCATGATACAAGAGATGGTCAGAGACTGCAGACATACTACAGGAGATGGTCAGAGACTGCAGACATACTACAGGAGATGGTCAGAGACTGCACACATGATACAAGAGATCAATGCAACCTCACCAGTGTCCACCAAATGCAGCCTACCAGTGCCCATCAAATTCAGCCTCATCAGTGCCCATCAAATGCAATGGCTATTCAAATTAACAAAAATCTGAATTGTGCTCAACCTACACCTGGTAAATAGTATCACAACTCACTGCATACACATGTGTGTGAATATACAAAAAAGTTTATTGGTAACAAAAAAAAAAAAAAAAAAATCACATGAAAAGATAAAACAGTACAATTAAAACCACATTGAACACCTATTATTCAGATAAATAAAAAGCCACTCACTAAAGTCTGTCTCCCTATTGTGGACATGGCCTAAATGGGACAATAGCTAAGGTGTGCTTCTAAGCTCTGGCTATAGGACACTGTCACATGGATGTAGTAGTCATTGAATGTGTTTGTCCTTAGAACTTGCAGGGCTACATAGAAACACCCAAGGAAGAATAAACAAATGATGAAATGATGAATATCAAAGATGGATGATGGTCGGTGGGGACATATGTCTTACCCAACAGGAACGAAGCCAGAGGTGGTATTCGAATGTTGGATAAGGATACCTCAAATGTAATAGTGTCATTGGTGGAGGAATCCAGTCCTGCAATACCCCCTTTGCACTATAGTTCAATAGGCCCAAAGAGATCAATGTCTCGGTCCTACATGGACCATTTGTAATCCACAAGCAAAGAAGTGTGTGGCAGTTAGATAAGAAAACAAGACTGAGTATACTTATCGAAGCCTCCTTGGGAATTCAATGGCCTTCCATTGGTGAACAATTTGAAAAGGGTAAATTCCTTGCCTGTGAAGTGGTGTCCATGCCAGAGAACGATGTAGGAGTGTCACATGGTCACAGGCAGGAGATGGACCCGGGGAGGGGGGGTTAAGGAGCCTGACAGTTTTTGACGGCCTTTAGCCGGCTGCTTCAGAGGCTGGTGAGTCTGGTAAAATCCCTTTTATCTGTCTGTATGATAGGGGCTTGATCAATTTGCTTTTAATTGTACGGTTTGTTTTTTCATGTGATTTTTTTTTTTCTACCATTAACTTTTTTTGTATATTCATAAATAGGTGTATGTAGTGAGTTGTGATACTATTTACCAGGTGTAGGTTGAGCACAATTCAGGTTTTTATTAATTTGAGTAGGCATTGATTGTATATACCGAATAGCTCCCTCCCTTTCATTTGTGAACTCCCCATTATCCTGTTTTTCTATATTAGGTTATTTGCTGATCAATTATCTTTATATTTTTAAGTAGGCAGTACCTGGAGGTTCCTTCTTCTGTAGTGTTTATGCCCATCAAATGCAGCCTTCCAATGCCCATCAAATGCAGCTTATCAGAGCCCATCAATGCAGCCTATCTGTACCAAACGCAGATCCATCAGTGCCCATCTAATTCAGCCTCATAGGTGCCCATCAAATGCAGCCTTCCAGTGCCCTCCAAATGCATCCTACCAGTGCCCATCAAATGCAGCCCCATCAGTGCCCATAAAATTCAGCCTACCAATGCCCACCAAATGCAGCTTATCAGTGCCCATGAAATGCAGCTTATTAATGCCCATCAAATGTAGCACCATCTGTGCTCATCAATGCAGTCTACCAGTGCCTATCAATTCAGCCTACCAGTGTCCACCAAATGCAGCCTCATTAGTGCCCATCAGTGCAGCCTATCAGTGCCCATCAGTGCAGGCTACCCATGCTCATCAATGCCATCTACCAGTGCCCATCAATGCAACCTACAGTGCCCATCATTTCAGCCTACCAGTGCAGTCTATCAGTGCCCATCAATTCAGCCAATCAGTGCCCACCAAATGCAGCCTCATCAGTACCCATCAGCGCAACATACCAGCACCCATCAGTGCAGCCTACCAGAGCCCATCAATGCAACCTACGAGTGCCATTCAAAGCAGCCTACCAGTACCCATCAATGCCACCTACCAGTGCCCATCAATACCACCTACCAGTGCCCATCAATGCAGCCTACCAGTGGCAATCAATGCAGCCTATCAGTGCCAACCAATGCAGCCTGCCAGTGCCCCTCAATGCCACCGACCAGTGCCCAGCAATGTCACCTACCAGTGCACCTCAATGCTGCCTACCAGTGCCCAGCAATGCTGCCTACCAGTGCCCCTCAATGCCACCTACCAGTGCCCCTCAATGCCGCCTACAGTGCGCCTCAATTCCGCCTACTAGTGCCCAGCCATGCAGCTTACCAGTGCCCCTCAATGCTGCTTACCAGTGCCTTTCAATGTAGCCTCACCTGTGCCCACATGCTAATGCATGCACACATTTGTGTGCATGTATCTGTTGCTCACTTTGGTGCCAAGGGGGGTATTTAAACTCAGCCAGTGCTGTGCTTCAGTGCTGTTTTATCTCCAGTGTTCCCATGCATACCTGCAACCTGTTAATCTGCATCTGGCTACTGTTACTGACCTGGCTTGTCTTGACTACTCCTGAACTGCACCTGCACTGACTCCAGCTTGCCTCTGAAATTATTTCTGCCTGTGCCTCTTGCTGCTGCTCCACAGATCTGTTACTGACTTGGCCTGTGTCCTGACTTTGCTCCTACCTATACATCTGCACCTGGTGCTGCTAGCAGGACCAACAGGCAATTGTGCCACTCTGTAATCCTGCGCCTCCTATCTGCTCTATCAGGGGCCCTGAGTCAGAGGTGTAAAAGAGGCCTTCCTCTTCGTGTCATGCTCTTCTACCAGGTACAGTATCTCACAAAAGTGAGTACACCCCTCACATTTTTGTAAATATTTTATTATATCTTTTCATGTGACAACACTGAAGAAATTACACTTTGCTACAATGTAAACTAGTGAGTGTACAGCTTGTATAACAGTGTAAATTTGCTGTTCCTTTAAAAAAAATCAACATACAGCCATTAATGTCTAAACCACTGGCAACAAAAGTGAGTACACCTCTAAGTGAAAATGTCCAAATTGGGCCCAATTAGCCATTTTCCCTCTGCGGTGTCATGTGACTCGTTAGTGTTACAAAGTCTCAGGTGTGAATGGGGAGCAGGTGTGTTAAATTTGGTGTTATCGCTCTCACTCTCTCATACTGGTCACTGGAAGTTCAAAATGGCACCTCATGACAAAGAACTCTGAGGATCTTAAAAAAGAATTGTTGCTGTACATAAAGATAGCCTAGGCTATAAGAAGATTGCCAAGACCCTGAAACTGAGCTGTAGCACAGTGGCCAAGGCCATACAGTGGTTTAACAGGACAGGTTCTCCTCAGAACAGGCCTTGCCATGGCCGACCAAAGAAGTTGAGTGCACATGCTCAGTGTCAGGCAAGAGTTCGTGGAAGAGCTGGCAAAGGTTCCAGTATCCAAGATGGCCGTGCAGTCCTGCGCAGGCTCCGTAGCAAACGACACCCGTTAACGAACGATCGTCCGGTACGAACGTTCGTCTGCAAGGCACACAAAGCGCACCAATCACCAGCAAACACCGGCCTATAAAAGGACACCAGTGACTGTCACTAATCGGTGGATTATTTTCAGCTCAGTACCCTGTGTTCCTGAGATCTGCGTTCCTGTGCTTGATTACCTGTTACCGACCAGGCTTCCCTTGACCTGCTATGACTCTCCTGGCTCTGATCTCGGCTTGCTCCACGAACTTCTCCTGCCTTATTGGACTGCTTTATGTGTTTGACCCTCGGCCTGGCCCTTGACTCCGCATCTTGCCTGATACCTCCACAGTTCCGCTTTCACTTCCAGATCAGCTTTGGATCCCCCTGCTGTGCATTCAGAGTACTTCCTCACCTGGAACTGCCACCAAAGCTCCATCTGCAGGCGACCTGTGCATCTTTGGGCATTACACCTCCTGTCACCAACTTCAGGGGTGTTATGCACTTAGCCGCAAAGGGAGCCCTCTCATCATCTCAGCCTCCTAACCAGTATGTGACAGTATAATCCAGCCACAATGTCAGAGGCTGAAAGAGGCGCTTCTCTGCTGGAGATTCTTTGCCAACAAGTTGCCGCCCTCACCCAGACGGTGAAAGGGTTAAAAGAAGGTTACTTCCAGTTGGTAGGCCGTCTGCAGAACCTGGCTTTGTCGTCCCCAAACACACCTCCAAGGTGACCACTGCCTTTCTAAAGAACCGAGGGTAAAGGTGATGGACTTGCCAAGTATGTCTCCAGACCTAAACCCTATTGAGCATCTGTGGGGTATCCTCAAATGGAAGTTGGAGAAGTGCAAGGTCTCTAACATCCACCAGCTCCGTGATGTCATCATGGAGGAGTGGAAGAGGATTCCAGTGGCAACCTGTTAAGCTCTGGTGAACTCCATGCCCAAGAGGGTTAAGGCAGTGCTGGAAAATAATGGTGGCCACACAAAATATTGACACTTTGGCCCAATTTGTACATTTTCACTTAGGGGTGTACTCACTTTTGTTACCAGCAGTTTAGACATTAATGGCTGTGTGTTGAGTTATTTTGAGGGGAGAGCAAATTTACACTGTTATACAAGCTGTACACTCACTAATTTATATTATAGCAAAGTGTAATTTCTTCAGTGTTGTCACATGAAAATATGTAATAAAACAATGCACTGTGGTGCTGTGAAAAAGAAGTTCATCAACTAAGCTGGCCAAATTGTATGAATTTGAAAATTTTAGCTGTTTTTAAAGAATAAGCTTTGCTATCAATTTTAGATCTTAGATTTTTTTTCTTCTTTTTCTTTGCTTCTTCCACTGGGTAATTAAGGCATTTTATTAAAAGAAACAGGTGTAACAGCCAAAAGAACATAAAAAAGTATTTTTTCCATGTTGAGATTTTGGTGTTGCTGATGTATTTGAGCCAAACCAAATGTATAAATTAAAAAAAAAAAGAATGACATTTACAAAATAATATAAATATTGCAAAGGAAATGGAGCTAAAATACTCATATAAATTATTACAATCAAATTATAACAATGGTATAATAAAACTGTGTGTATAATAAATTATCAATGATCCATGGTGACAATCCCAACACCAAAAAATAAAATTAAAAAATAAAGGTCTGTGAGGCGTCGTTTTCTTTGCACCCACACTACACCATACGTGCTGAATATGTAGGTGGCCACTCACTAGAAGGGATCTGACTACTTGTATAGGTTGTGTCATATAACATTTGTATGTAAACTTTTAGGTCCTTGGTTCAGGTCTCTCCACTTTCCTGTTCTCCAAAATAGCTAGGGGTACAGCGGTGAAGCTCCACCAAAAATAAAAGAGAGCTATATATAGTGTAGTATGTTGAAACGAATGCCTTATAGATAAGCTATGCAATATATCCACTCACATTTGATTGTACCATGCCTGGTACAAAGGTGTCTGTAGCACAAGTGGACATTGCTATGTAAGCCTCATCAGGAAGTGACGTCACATCATATCCGGTTGCCTTTTATGGCACTAGCAGGAAGGCTATTGGATGGGCTTTCCAGCAATATGGAGATAAGGGGAGGCAAACCAATATTATTTCCATTTCCCTCAAACTTCTGTCCATCCGCCCTACAAACATCCTGCTATTGGCCATAACTAAAATAAAATTCATTATACCACAGTATTTCTAACAATTCATTTCCTAAAAACATGTATTTATAATATGCAAGCTTTATTAAAATACATTGATGGCAAATTGAATTTGCCACGTATGGATAACCCATGTATGGCTCCATCTAGTGGCTAAATTGTTAACAGCTGCTTTCTGATTCCACTGTATGAATACCCTTTCCTCTGTTTTATAACGTATATTAATATAAATTTATCAGAAGCTTATAAAAGATATTAATTTCTCTCTATATTTTTAGAGTATATGGTAAATTGTACCCTTTGTTAATTTATTAAAAAATATATATATTTTATTTAGAAATCATTTTTATTTATGAAATATAAAATATAAATAAATGTAAAGAAAAATATAAAATATGAAAAATTTACAAAAATTGCTCAATCCAATAGCCTTTCTGCTAGTGCCATAAAAGGCAACCAGATATGATGTGACATCACTTACTGATGATGCTTACATAGAGAAACATATGTCAAAGTGAAGGACCAGCTACATCCAGGTCCAACTAAGGTGGCCCTGATCCGAATACCAAAAGCATTGAGAGGCTTGGAATGCACACTGGCTCCAATACAATATCCACTCGCGCTATAGACACCTTTGTACCAGGCATGGTACAATCAAATGTGAGTGGATATATTGCATAGCTTATCTATAAGGCATTTGTTTCAACATACTACACAATATAGATCTCTCTTGTATTTTTGGCGGAGCTTCACCGCTGCACCCCTAGCTATTCTGGAGAACAGGAAAGTGGAGAGACCTGAACCAAGGACCTAAAAGTTTACATACAAATGTTATGTGACACAACATATACAAGTAGTCAGATCCCATTTGGCCACCTACATATTCAGCATGTATGGTGTAGTGCGGATGCGGAGGAAGCGACACATCGCAGACATTTATTTTTAAATTTTATTTTTTGGTGTTGGGACTGTCACCATGGATCATTGATAATTTATTATACACACAGTTTTATTATACCACTGTTAGAATATTATTGTAATCATTTATATGAGTATTTTAGCACCATTTCCTTTACAATTTTTATATTATTGATGGTGATACATCACATTTAAAGGGCAACTATCTACAGGGTGGGCCATTTATATGGATACACCTTAATAAAATGGGATTGGTTGATGATATTAACTCCCTGTTTGTGGCACATTAGTATATGTGAGGGGGGAAACTTTTCAAGGTGGGTGGTGACCATGGCGGCCATTTTGAAGTTGGCCATTTTGAAGTTGGCCATTTTGAGTCCAACTTTTGTTTTTTCAATAGGAAGAGGGTCATGTGACACATCAAACTTATTGGGAATTTCACAAGAAAAACAATGGTGAGCTTGGTTTTAACGTAACTTTATTCTTTCATGAGTTATTTACAAGTTTCTGACCACTTATAAAATGTGTTCAATACTGGAAGCCTGTGCTAGCATTTCTCCTGCGGTGTTGCTATCAGTGTGTGAAGAGTGGGAGAAGAGGGTTGCATTGACAATCCAACACAATGGGCAGCACATTGAACGGAGAAGGATAACTTTTTTGTTTTCAACCTGAGTTTTACCGGTTGAAGTTTTACCGGTTGAAGTTTTACCGGCGGTACCAGTGGTGGGTGGAACTTTTCAAAGGGGGGAGTGTATATGATTACACGGTGTT
>BLSH010500316.1:26734-47495 GCA_018402905.1 Glandirana rugosa | reverse complement strand
AGCGAACACCCTGCAAATTTGGGTGTTCAGCGAAAGGCCGAACAGGCAAAATGTTCAGCCCGCACTCCTGCTCGGACCGAACCATTCACCCATCCCTACTGTGACAGCTGGCGGGTAAAGACGCCGGGTTCCGTGCAGGATTGCAGGTACATCTGCCCAAGATTTAAAGTCTATGCAGACTTGTACCACTAAGGGGAGTCTTGCAGGTGTAGAGGTAATGAGTGCAGCTGAGGTGAGCTGGCTCATTAAGGCCTCTACAAGATCTCCCAGCAAGCATAGGTGAGTGCTCCACCCTGGAACCAGGTTCTGTGTCAGGACAACAGGCTGGGGAGTGAAACAGCTTGTCTGGTAAGAAGCCTGTGCGGCTGACTGTTCAGTGAGAGATAGGAGCTTTGTACAGTAGTAGGCTGTACCCAGCTGAGAGACAAGGAAACCAATTGTGTAGTCAGTGGCCAAGGGGCCTAGGATTTATTTTGTTGTTTGTTTTTGTTCTGCTGTTTTCAACATTGAATGTAGTTAGAATAAACTACCTTTTTTTTCATCTGAAACTGCTGTCTCGCTGTGCTTAACTTGTGTAGTGAACCCTTCCAGGGGGTCAAACACACCCGCTGCCTAGCTAAATCCCTTACAGTGGTGGAGGAAGCCAGGGGCAGTTTTTTTTAGTGAATGGCCAGCATGGAAGAAATACTGAGACAGCTTGCTGAAGCGAATGCTAATCAACAACAAACGAATGCTAGTCTACAACAAACGAATGCTAGGCTACAACAAGCAAACGCTAATCAGCAGCGAGCTCTCCAGCAAGGTATGGAAGCACAGCAACAATCTGAGGCCCGCTTAATTGAGCTGTTGCAGAAGCAAGAGCAGAGACTTCAACAGCAAATGGATGCCATAACACAACATCGTCCGCAGACAAGTGAGGCAAGTGTTTCCAGTAATACACCATCATTTTGTGTGAGCCGTGTATTGCCAAAAATGACTGGAGAGGATGACCCTGAAGTGTTTCTGGCCACATTTGAAAGGACTGCTGAGAGAGAAAAGTGGCCTAAGGAGCAGTGGGCTGGATTGGTGGCTCCTCTATTATCTGGGGAATCGCAGAAAGCGTATTATGATTTAGACTCGGACCAAGCAAAAGACTATGTTATACTAAAAACAGAGATATTGGCACGGCTGGGTGTCACCCTGGCTGTCCGGGCTCAGAGTGTGCATAACTGGACTTTCCAACTTGAAAAGCCCACCAGGTCACAAATGTATGATCTCATTCACCTAGGCAGGAAGTGGCTGCAGCCTGAAACTCTGACAGCACCAAAGATTGTGGAACGTGTGGTAATGGATCGGTTCCTGAGGTCTTTACCTACTGCTATCCAAAAGTGGGTAAACTAAGGGGGGCGTGGTTTGCAAGCACTGCAGATGGCAGCAGGTCTCTAGAGCTCCTGCTGAACGTGGAGGAATAACCAGCTACAAGACCCGATCTACAAGCAAAAAACAGCTATAAAGTCAGATAATTCACCCCTTTCAACGGAAAAGATGTCCACGAAAAGAAAAGAGGTCAGACAACCTCAAAAACTGACCGAGTTCTTCTTCTCTGGGATAAGAGGCCACAATCAAGATGGCGCCCTCACGTCAGCCCAGGGAGAAGAAAAAGAGGGAAGCAGCAAAATAGCCTACTACACGGACCTCCCTGACGACAGCCTGGAACACCGATCGCCGGACGCCTCACCCTCGCGGGGTTCTTCACATCCACCCAGCCCAGAAAGCGGGCGAGTACGGGGGTTTCCCCAGCCATGCACACCAGCTCAGTGAGCAACTCAATAGCTGCCTTCCCTACAAGCAACCAACCAGTGATGGACACTCTCCTAAAAGAGATGCTTGTGTCACTTCGGCAATCCCTTCACGCTGACATCTCCATTCTGACACACAAAATCTCCTCGGAACTAACCTCCCTGGGCGAAAGAGTCCATACTGTGGAAAACGCAATCAACGATATAGCACACACAGTAAATGACTTGGTATATGCAAATGAGGATGGGGCAGAGGAGAGAAAGTGGCTGCGCGCAAAAATTGCAGATCTAGAAGACCGAAGTAGATGCAATAATTTACAACTAAGGGGGATCCCTGAAGAAATCCAACAACAAAACCTGAACCAACATGTCACCGACCTATTTCGATCTCTGCTCCCTGACCTTCAAGCTATCAAACTCTCGGTAGACCGGATCCACCGCATTCCCAAGCCAACATACCTACCGGAGACCATCCCTAGAGACGTGCTATTAAGGGTACATTTTTACACTACAAAGGATATGATATTGCGGAAGTCCAGGGCCCTAGGGAAACTGCCCGATCCATATGGAAATGTGCAGATCTACGCCAACTTGTCCAAATTCACTCTGGACCTCAGTCGTAACCTCAATACTATAACCAAGGCGCTTCGCAATCATAATATAACATACAAGTGGGGCCACTCCACTAAACTGTCGATTGAAAGAAATGGCAAATTCATCACCATCCAGTCTTTAGAAGCAGGGTTGGAACTGCTCAAGGAGTGGGGTATTATTCCCGAACCTCCGGTTTCTAGCAACAGCTGGAGACCTCCAAACCCAAACCAGCCACTGTGGCACAAAACCAACCGCAACCTCAAATCCAAATTCTAAAGGGTCACCTCAACATTATCCTTGTTACAACGACTCATCCTCCACTACATAGGTAATGCTGAACCTGTTGAACTGTTTCCCCCAGATTACTACAAGCAGCTGCAACATAATTTCTCCAGCTGCACAGTTATCATGTTGTATCTTCACCTCTTGTTCCTTTCTTCTCTCCCTCCCCTTCACCCACTGCACTCAACTGGAGTCCCACGAGAGCGAACCACAGACCAGCAGCTATCCGTGGAACCTCTCACCAGAGCGATGGACCCCTCCTACACCAAGGAAAGTCCCTATCACCCAAAAGTGAGTAATGATTTCTCAAAACGTCTCACTCTACACCATGGCTATCAAAGTCATATCTATTAATGCCAAGGGCCTGAACCACCCGGCAAAGAGAGCATTCCTCTGGCAAACAGTGATCAAACTAGGTGGGGATATAATTTGTGTCCAGGAAACCCACTTCAAAAAAACTGCCGCCCCTACATTCGCCCACAAACTGTTCCCACACATTCACTTGGCAAACAGCTCAGAAAAGAAACAGGGCGTGGCCATCATAATTAAAGAAACTATTGACTTTGAACCCATACATGAAATTGCAGATACAGAAGGCCGCTACCTGATAATGGTTTGCAAACTCAATGGCACCCTAACTACGCTTTCTTGTCTTTACGCTCCTAACTCCCGCCAGAAGTCATTTCTCAAAACACTAACCCGGAAAACCAAAAGGGTATGTTGCACATGTGCGGAGACTTTAATTTGGCACCAAATTTTCAAATGGACACGTCAAGCAGACACAGCAGACACTCATCCCCAATGCAACAATATCTCATGGAGAACGATGTATACGACGTTTGGTGCTGCCATCGCCCTACCGAAATAGACTATACATTTCACTCTGCGGCACATAACTCATATACACGAATTGATCTTATCCTAGCCGATAAACATCTGCTCCAACAGATATCCGAATCCAGCATTGCACCTATAACATGGTCAGACCACGCTCCAATCTGTCTAACTATTGCGGACCATAATAGACCTAAAAACCCTAATATAAGGAGGGCTAACGCATACCTCATGAAGACTTCCCCCTATGCGGAAGAACTCCAAATGTCATTGAAGGAATTCTTTAACATCAACGAAGGCTCAGTAGAAAAGTCCACTACTTTGTGGATGGCCCATAAGGCCTATATTAGAGGAGTTTGTATTAAACTGGGAGCACAAGATAAGAGGAGGAGGGCACGGCGTATGGAAGAGGTCACTAACTCCATCAAAGAGGTTGAAGCCGTAAACAAAAAAAACACCTAATGCATCCCTCAATCTACAATTGTTAGCGTTACGACAAGAACTTCGGGCACTACTATTAGACAAATATGAAAAGGCACACAGAAGACTCAAAGCTATAGCTTACTCTACCAATAATAAAGCAGGGAAACGATTGGCAGCACACCTTCGTGCTGCTCGTACTAAAGCCAAAATCCCATTCATCTACCATCCTACCAACAAAGACAAAATAATGACCCCACAAGGAATAGCAAAAGCAGCGCATACTATGAATCCCTCTATAACTTGAAAGAAGACCCTGAGATACCCCAACCCTCACAGACAGAGATCAACAACTTCCTCGCGCAAATAAAACTTCCCAGCCTTTCTGCGGAGCAGATCCAGTGTCTGAACGCTCCCTTCACCCCACAGGAAATATGCAAATGTATAGACTCTCTCCCTAACCATAAAGCACCAGGCCCTACCGGGCGAATACCTCAAACAATTCAAAGAAATACTCTCTCCCTACATGAGTGACCTCTTCGATGACGCCTCGTCCTCCTCCGCTTTTCCTCAAGAAATGTTAAAAGCTCTTATAATTGCGCTCCCCAAGCCTGGCAAAGAACCGTCCTCTCCCCAAAATTTCTGACCTATTTCGCTTCTAAATGCGGATATCAAGGTATATCCCCAGATATTGGCATCCAGATTGATGAAATATATTCCCCTGCTGATTCATCATGACCAGACTGGCTTTGTCGCTGGTTGACAATCAACAGATGCCACCAGGAGGTTAATTAACATCACACACCTGGCTAGGACCTCCGGAACGCCTTCTCTGCTCCTCTCATTGAATGCAGAGAAGGCGTTTGACAGAGTCCACTGGGGCTATCTACGGGAGGTTCTGGCTAAGTTTGGCTTCACGGGTAATATTCTGCATGCTATCATGGCACTATACTCAGAACCTTCAGCAAATGTATTCATTGCAGACTCTATCTCCTCTTCCTTTCATATTACCAATGGTCCCCTTTCTCCCGTAATTTTTGACTTAGCCATTGAACCCTTCGCGGAACATATGCGGTCATGTAAAAATATAACTGGACTAAAGATTGGCGATGAGTCGCATAAAATAAGCTTATTTGCTGACGACATTGTCCTAATCATGACCAACCCACACACCTCTCTACCAGCTGCACACAAGTTACTACATAGATTTGGTACCATTTCATACTATAAAGTCAACCCCTCTAAATCCCACATTCTAGGCCTGGGCATAGATAGCGTGACGTGCGCCGCTATCTCCACCCAACTACGGTATCAGTGGTCCACATCTAATATTGAATACCTTGGCATAGCCTTATATAATAATCCCGACAACCTGTTTAAAGACAACTTTCTCCCTTTTAAACAAAAGTTCACCTCCTCTCTAGAACAGATAGCTAAACAAGAGCTCTCTTGGGGGGGCCATTTAGCAGCGTTTAAAATGATGCTCCTCCCAAAATTGCTTTACCTGTTCAGGACCCTACCAATTCCAATTCCCCGTACGTACCTAAATTCTCTACAAACACTATTAGGGAAATATATATGGCTAGGTAAAAAGCCCAGAGTAAAAAGAAACTGGCTATACAGACATAGAGCGGTAGGGGGCTCGGGACTTACAAATATTGCGGACTACTATAGCGCCGCTATCCTGGCACAATTAAGAGAGTGGTTCGTAGCTGAAAGCCCTTCCCCTTGGTGCAGATTGGAAAGCCACCAAATCCCGGGACGTAACCTAAATTTATGGCTCCACAGCACCCACCCGAGGGCACATATCCCTAAATCACTGGCACCTCCAATCATTGCAACAGTCAAAGCTTGGAGGAAATTCACAGCTCTGGAATGGGCGAGTAATACTGTTGACAAACCAAAAATCCCGGCAAAAGCCATACAACAACTTATCCCAGATTTCTCTCTACTCCCATGGTCAAATAAACCCTCTAGCATACTGAACAAAGTTTTCACACAAAAGGGAATTTAACCATTTTCCCAACTACAAGATAAGCTAGGCATCCCAGAAACAACTTATTATAAATACCTACAACTGAGGCATTGCATCAATAGCAACCCTCATATTCTTAAACCTCTGCCTACAAAAGTGCTTAAATTTCTGTCTCCGCAACGGGTTAGACAGAAGGGCATCACCTTATTCTACAATTTGATTAGGGAAAAAAACTCTTTCTCCCATACATATATTTTCCAACAATGGGAAACAGACTTAAAAGACACATTTTCCTCACAACAATGGGAAATAGCCATTAGATCTATTTACAAATATACTACATGCGCAGCACTATGGGAAACGTCGCAAAATATTTTACAACGTAGGTATCTCACACCTCAAAAAATATCCTCCTTTGACAGGTCCGCCTCCAACCTTTGTTGGAGACAGTGTGGTTCCATAGGCACATTAGTACACATCCTTTGGGAATGCCCACGGCTTGAACTCTTTTGGGCAGAGGTATTCCGCATAATAACTGACATAACAAGGAAGAACGTACAGGCCTCCCCTGAATTAGGTCTTCTCAACCTAAACATAGAATCATTCCCACAACATCTGCATAAAACAATTACTCACATATTTATTAGCCACTAGACAAAATATCGCCAGACTATGGAAAAACCCTGACCCTCCTTCCTATATTAACATAATTAACCACTTACCAACCGGAAGGTTTTGCAGCTTTAGGACCAGAGCACTTTTTGTGATTCGGCGCTGCGTCGCTTTGACTGACAATTGCGCGGTCGTGCGATGTTATACCCAAACAAAATTTGCGTCCTTTTTTCCCCACAAATAGAGCTTTCTTTTGGTGGTATTTGATCGCCTTTGCGTCATTTCTTATCGCCGCTATAAACAAAAGAAGAGCGACCATTTTGCAAAAAAACCCAAATTTCTTACTTTTTGCTAAAATTCAAATCCAAAAAAAAAATATAAAAAAAATTTTTTTTCACCGTTTTTGGCCGATTTATATAATTCCTCATATTTGCGATAAAAAAAATTGCAATCGGCGTTTATTGATTGGTTTGCGCAAAAGTGGCCGCATTTACGGATGATGAGAATTAATTTCTGGGGTTTTTATTTTTTTTTTTATTTTTTACTAGTAATGGCGGCGATCTGCGATTTTTAGCGGTAATGCGATATTGGGGGGGGACATGTCGGACCATTTTGACACTTTTTTGGGACCAATGACATTTATTCAGCGATCGGAAATTTAAATGTCCACTGATTACTGTGTAAATGTCATTGGCAGTGAAGGGGTTAACCTGCAGGGGGCGATCTAGGGGTTAATAGTGTTCCCTGGGTGTGTTCTTACTGTGGGGGGGTTGGGCTAACATGGGCATGAGAGATCTAACTGATCCCAGTGACAGGGATCAGTAGATCTCTCATGCCCCACTGACAGGGCGGGGAACCGCCGTGTTTACATCGGCGGTTCCCCGTTCTTTTCCCTGTAGCCGCTCATCGCGGCTCGCCGGCGGACATCGGGTCCGCCCGAGCCGCGGGCACACTCCTCAGGAGTGCGGCGGGTGCGCGCGCCCCCTGGTGCCCAAAATGCGAATCGCCGCTTATTTACGGCGATTCGCGCAGGGCTCCCCGACTGCGGCCGTGAAAAGACGGCGCGCGGTCGGGAAGCAGTTAAACAAACGCAAGAACACTTCACCTACGAAACTATTTTGTCGTCTGACAGAGACGCCTATTGGAAACTTAAAAAGCAATGGGATCCTTGGGTTCAATGGTACACAAAAACCACCTGCTCTAGGTGAATTACCCCAGTCCGAGTGCAGTCCCCCCCCACCCCCCACCCACTTTATACTTTCCTCCTTCTTTCTATACAATATTTATTCTCTTCTTCTCTTTTTTCTTTTTCTCCTATTTTGATGCTGAGAGAGCAGATATGGTTACACACGTTTCCTGATACAACTGCAACATTGGTTACTTGTTTAATAATGTTTTAAGAGGCACGGTGCGTCCTCTGCCCCTGACATAGTGAGATCCCTTTGGGGTGTCCGGGATGGAGGACGTGCAGTGCTAAGCTCTAGAGTCTGATCTCATTTATGTCTATGCTTAACAGGACTTAAATAGTAATATTTTAATGTCTCTCTACACTACGGCATCTGTATTTGAATTACAATGTTACCCAGCGTATGTACACTATATGTTAACTTCAATAAAAATATTGAACATCAAAAGTGGGTAAACCATGGAAACCCGGATATGGCCGACAAGCTTGTGGATCTGGTAGAGAGGTACTTGGCTACAGAGAACCTGACCGCCTCTCCCAGGGACTCACGGACTTTCCACCCTAAGACCAGACCATCCCCAGTAGTGGGTAAGATGACTTCAAGGGGTAAGGGTGGAGAGAGTGAGAGGGAGGGAAGTTTTCATAATGTATGGTGACCGCAGTCAAAGTCGCAGGAAGCAGCTGAAAGGTTTATTTGTTATCTCTGCCAGCAAGAGGGACATATTGCAGCCAATTGCCCAGTTGTGGAGGAGCCTATGGAATGTGACTATCTAAGAGACAGACATCAGTCGCTGTTTGCGACAGTTGCATGCACTGCCACTCGGGGAACTGAAAAACATTTATGCAAAATGTGTATTAATGATAAAAATGTTGTTGTGTTGCTAGATTCAGGTAGTCTGGTGACATTGATCAAAGCGGAATTAGTTACTACAGAGGTCTCAAGGAATAACAAGGTGGCTGTTATTTGTGTACATGGAGGCACCAGAGAGTATCCTCTGGCTAAAGTGGTTTTTGAGACCCCCAAAGGTAACATAACTCATCAGGTGGGGTTGGTGCCTCACTTACCACATGATGTATTGTGGGGAGGGATTTTCCAAAATTCTGGGAACTCTGGGATGGTCCTGAACCCCCCACAGAGGCACCTAGAGGCCAGGAAGAGGAATCCCAGGTATCCTCTGAGAATGGTGAGACCTCTCCAGATGTTCCCTTGTCGGTATTGGCAGGAGAGACTCAGGAAACTGGGGAGGAACCAACATCTTCAGACAAAAACATGCCCTCTGTAGAGTTCTCTGATTTAGGGGTTCAAAGGGAAAATTTTGCCACAGAACAGGTAAAAGACCTCACCCTGATAAAGGCACGGGAAAATGTGGTAAAAATAGATGAATTAGTGAACCCAGATCAGTCTTGCAGTTACCTATACTTTATGGTGGAAAGGGATCTGTTGTATCGGGTTGCCCAAAAGGCGGATGAAACCATTGAGCAACTTGTGGTACCCAAACCCTATAGGAAGTTGGTATTGGAATTAGCACATGGGCACATTCTGGGAGGTCATTTGGGGGCGGAGAAAACCAGAGAGAGAGTATTACAAAGGTTCTATTGGCCTGGGGTCATGAAGGAAATAGAAAATGATTGTTCCTCCTGCCCTGTGTGTCAGAAGTCGGCACCTTTGACGCATTTTCGTAACCCACTGGTACCTCTCCCCATCATTGAGGTTCCCTTTGAGAGGATCGCAATGGATTTGGTTGGTCCAATACTGAAGTCCGCTAGGGGGCATCAGTACATTTTGGTCATAATGGACTATGCCACCTGCTATCCCGAAGCGATCCCTCTTAGAAATACCTCCACCAAGACAATAGCCAAAGAGCTATTTCTGGTCTTCAGCCGTGTGGGTATTTGTAAGGAATTGCTTACAGACCAGGGTACCCCATTTATGTCCAGGGTAATGAAAGAACTATGCAAGTTGTTTAACCACTTGCCAACCGTCAACCACAGGTTGACGGCGACAAGATGGCTCTGCTAGGCAAACCGCCGTCATACGACTGCGGCTGCCAGATCGAGCACTGTGAGCTTGCGCGCGCCGTCGGAGGCGCGCGCGCGTGCTCACTGTGTTCCGGGGGGGTCAGGGAGCGGGTGCGGCGGACTCGATCGCTGCCGGCTACCCGCGATGCCCCCCCGGACTGAAAGAACGGAGGTCCGCGTATGTAAACACGGATCTCCGTTCTGTGTGGGGGGAAGGACTGTGATCACAGCCTTCCTCTATATGGAAGCTGTGATCACTATCCTTTCCCTGCTAGGGCAGCCCATATATAGTTAGAACATGCCCAGGGAACACAGTTAATCCTTAGAGCGCCCCCTTCAGGTTAACCCCTTCACTGCCAGTGACATTTACACAGTAATCAGTGCATTTTTATAGCACTGTTTGCTGTATAAATGCCAATGGTCCCAAAAAAGTGTCAAAATGGTCCGACATGGCCGCTGTAATATGGCAGTACCGCTAAAAATCGCAGATCGTCGCCATTACTAGTAAAAAATAAAAAAAAATAAAAACCCCAGAAATTAATTCTCATCATCCGTAAACACGGCAAATTTTGCGCAAACCAATCAATAAACGCTGATTGTGATTTTTTTGATCACAAGCATGAGGAAGAATATAAATCGGCTAAAACTGTTGAAAAAAAATGTTTTTTTATATTTTTTTTGGATTTGTATTTTAGCAAAAAGTAAGAAATTTGGGTTTTTTTGCAAAATTGTCGCTCTTCTTTTGTTTATAGCAGCGATCAGAAATGACGCAGTGGTGATCAAATACCACCAAAAGAAAGCTCTATTTGTGGGAAAAAAAAGACACAAATTTTCTTTGGGTACAACGCAGCACGACCACGCAATTGTCAGTTAAAGCGACACAGTGCCGAATCGCAAAAAGTGCTCCGGTCCTAAAGTGTGAAATCCTTCCGGGGCTAAAGTGACACAATTACGTACATCCGTGTATCACCCTTAAACAGATGGGTTGGTTGAAAGATTCAACAAAACCCTAAAACAAATGTTAAAAAAGGTGATGGAAAGGATTGGGACTGTTTGATACCCTACTTGATGTTTGCTATTCGGGAAGTACCACAATCCTCTACCGGGTTCTCGCCCTTCGAATTACTCTGTGGGAGACACCCAAGAGGACTGTTGGATATCGCCAAGGAAACTTGGGAAAATGAGAGTTCTCCCCACCGGAGTGTGATTGAGCATGTTGCCCTGATGCAAGACAGAATTGCACAGGTAATGCCAATCGTCAAAGAACACTTTGTCCAAGCGCAGTTAGCACAGCAAAGGGTGTATAACCGCAAGGCAAAGACCCATACTTTTTCTCCGAGGGATAGGGTGTTGGTACTCGTCCCTACGGTCAAAAGCAAATTCCTGGCCAAATGGCAGGGTCCATATGAAATAATTGAAAAAGTGGGTGAGGTGAACTACAGGGTCAGGCAACCAGGACGGCGAAAGCCAGAACAGATATACCACGTTAATCTGCTGAAAGCCTGGAGGGATAGGGAATACCTAGTCACAGAAACCTTGGTGTCGCAGACTCAGTCCGATTGCTTAATTCCTGAGGTTGGAATAGCAATCACCTTATCAAAACCTCAAAAACAGGAGGTGAAAGAGTTTGTGCTCTGCAACAGAGAGGTGTTCTCTGAGCTGCCGGGACAAACATCTGGGGTAGTGCATGACATTATCACCCCACCAGGTGAAAGGGTAAAACTAAAGCCCTATCGGATGGGAGGCAATATGAGGGGAAGTTCAACGAATGCTTGAATTTGGTGTGATAGAAGAGTCCCAGAGTGACTAGTCCAGCCCGATCATTTTAGTGCCCAAACCCGATGGGAGCTGGCGATTTTGTAAGGATTTCTGGCAGTTGAATAAAATTTAAAATTTGACACTTACCCCATGCCACGCATAGATGAGATGATCGACCGGCTGGGAACAGCCCGATATATGACGACCCTTGATCTCACTAAGGGGTATTGGAAAATTCCCCTAGCTCAGTCAGCGAAGGAGAAAATGGCATTTGTAACACCAGAGGGGGCATTCCAGTATAAAAGAATGCCATTTGGGTTACAAAATGCACCAGCCACGTTCCAGCGGAAAATGGACAAAATTCTGAGGCCCCATCAGAAGTATGCTGCAGCCTACTTGGACAATGTAATTATCCACAGTACGGATTGGGTCTCACATCTGCCAAAGGTGCAAGCTGTACTAGACTCCATAAGGGAAGCTGGGTTCACGGCTAATCCAAAAAAGTGTACCATTGGACAGGAAGAAGCCAAATATTTGGGGTATACTATTGGGAGGGGAGTGATAAAACCCCAAATCAACAAAGCCCCAACAGCAAGAAGCAGGTTCAAGCATTCCTCAGAATTGCTGGATACTATCGGCGATTCATTCCTCACTTTGCTTCGCAGGCTGTGCCCCTAACCAACCTGACAAAAGGGAAAGAGTCTTCCATGGTGAGATGGACTCCGGAGGCTGAAGCAGCCTTTCAGGCTTTAAAAAAAGCCTTATGTAGCCATCCAGTGCTGTACGCACCTGACTTTGCTAAGGACTTTGTGGTACAGACTGATGCGTCAGATGTAGGCTTAGGAGCAGTGTTGTCCCAGGTCTGGAACGGAGGAGAGCACCCAGTCATTTATCTTAGCAGGAAACTGAAACCCCACGAAGAAAATGATGCCACAATTGAAAAAGAGTGTCTAGTGGTGAAATGGGCACTAGACTCCCTGCGATACTATTTGCTGGGTAGACACTTTGATCTGATTACAGATCACGCACCCTTAAAGTGGATGGCTCAAAACAAGGAGACCAATAGAAGGGTAAATCGTTGGTTTCTGGCCCTGCAAGAATACAACTTCACTGTGAAGCATGGCCCTGGGGTTCAAATGGGGAACGTGGATGCTCTATCTCGGGTACCTGCGTACCTGGCTGCGTGTGTCCCAAACCCCAGTTTGAAACAAGAGGGGGGTATGTGACAGCTGGCGGGTAAAGACGCCGGGTTGCATGCAGGATTGCAGGTACATCTGCCCAAGATTTAAAGTCTATGCAGACTTGTACCACTAAGGGGTGTCTTGCAGGTGTAGAGGTAATGAGCGCAGCTGAGGTGTGCTGGCTCATTAAGGCCTCTACAAGATCTCCCAGCAAGCATAGGTGAGTGCTCCACCCTGGAACCAGGTTCTGTGTCAGGACAACAGACTGGGGAGTGAAACAGCTTGTCTGGTAAGAAGTGTGGTTGACTGTTCAGTGAGAGATAGGAGCTTTGTACAGTAGTAGGGTGTACACAACTGACAGGCAAGGAAACCAATTGTGTAGTCAGTGGCCAAGGGGCCTAGGATTTATTTTGTTGTTTGTTTTTGTTTTGCTGTTTTCAACATTGAATGTAGTGAGAATAAACTACCTTTTTTTTCCATCTGAAACTGCTGTCTCGTTGTGCCTAACTTGTGTAGTGAACCCTTCCAGGGGGTCAAACACACCCGCTGCCTAGCTAAATTCCTTACAATATATATATATATATGTATATATATATATATATATATATATATATATATATAATCAGTAACAATTCGAATACAGTTTCTAACACTTAGTTATCCTCTTACGTTATTTAGCTTCATATTTCTAAGTTAATCTCTTGTTATTTTTAACTTACCTTTTCTCACACCTCCCTTCTTTTTCTATTTTCACATAATATGTACCTTGAATGTATAGATGTCTATGTCTCATTTTGGGCTTCTTGGGTTTTGATTACCTGATTTTTTTTTTTTTAGTTGAATGCAACTCTTGAGTATCCAACCATTTATGCCTCAAATTACTTTTATTAAAGTTGTAAGAACATGCAGTATAGGTGAAAGCAACGTTATATTCCATGTTGTATCTGTGATTTCACTATTACTCAGTGCATTGTATCTATGCCATTTAAAACTCTGTACTATAAAGGACCCCTCTATGTATTATGTGCACTTAATTTGGTAAAATATAATATTATCTACTTGGAGGGGGGGCAATGTTAGAGGAAATCCTGCATAGAAGGACTTTTTGGGCGCTATTTGTGCGTTCACGTGTGCCCTCGCTCGTTCACGCACGCGCCGCAAACAGCGCCAAATGGCTCTATTTCAGCTCAGCACACCCTGCAGCAAGTGCTGTCTGATCTACAGCGTTTAGTGTGTGTTCTTGATCAACCTGTACTCTGATTCTCTGTTCCTGTGACCCGGCTTGCCTGACCCTTCTGTACTTTTGCTGCCTGCCTGTTGACAATCCTACCTGGACCCGCCCACCCATCGGCCTGCTCCTCTTGTACTGCACCGCCAGCTTGTTTCACGACCCAGCCTGTACGACCATGCTTCAAGTGCACGAGTGCACCAACGGACTTCTTGCCAACACCCGTGACTCAGTCCAACCCTCATGCCATCCTGCACTCCTGAGCCACCTGTCTGCTCTACCAGGGGTTCCCGAGTCAGGATAGTAAGGGAGGTTGCCCACTGCATAAGTCAGACTCTTCCACCAGGTACGTGACACAAGCCGTGTAGCAAATCTATGTTACAGGTACGGACACACGGCAAGGGGTAAAAAATCTGTTACATTTCGGGGGTGAATGCCCTTCCTCAGAGTGGTCGTGGGTAAGCAGGGGTTGGTGCAGACGGAGATCAGAGCAGGGTCAGGTCAATCTGGGTCACAGAAACAGGAACTCAGATAAACAAGTCACTAGGGTACTCTCGAACACTGTAGAATGGACAGCACCGGCTGCATTGTGCTGTCCAGATTAAATAGCCTGTTTGGTACCAGTGGCGTTGTGCATGCACACCTGCTGCATGCATGTGCGTTCCCGCGCATCTGTGCAGAAGAAAGGCCATTCCAGCCATATTTCCAGACAGAGTTCCCTGACATTGCCCCCCAAGGGAAAGCCTCCAGATGCCCAGGTGGGCAATTCTACCAGGATTGTTGTTCTTAAAGGACCTGATCAGCTCTTTTGCGTGGATGTTGGCTTTGGGTTCCCAGGAGATCTCTTCAGGGCCATATCCTTTCCACTTAACCAGATATTGGATGCTACTACCCCTCCTCCTGCAGTCCAGGATGGATTGAATCTCAAACTCCTCCTCTCCATCCACCAGAATTGGTCCCAGCAGGCCAGGTCTTCCATCCAGGGAAATGATTTGGAGTCACGGGTTTCAGTAAAGCCACGTGGAAGAGCTCAAACTCGTAAGCCACCCTGTTAATCTTCCTCCTCACTGGAAAGGGTCCAATAAATCTGAACTTCTTGGAAGTACAGGCTAATTTCAAGTTCTTGGTGGCGAGCCAAACTCATTCACGAGGCTATAAGTCCAATTCCCCCCCGTCTCCCTTTATCAAAGATTTCCTTGTTGTACTCCTGGGTCCAGGCCAAGGTTTCCTGCAAAATTTTATTGTTCCTTTTCAGGAATTCTGTTGTTTCCTGCATGGCCAGCACCACACTTTCAAAGCTACAGCTAGGCATAAAGGTCAGATGGAAGCCGTAGTTTGCCAGAAATGGGGATTGCTTAGTGGCCGAATGGATGGTATTGTTGAAGGCAAATTCACTTAATGGTAGCAGAGAGGCCCTGTCAGGAATACCATATGCAGGCATCCAGCAGGGATGATCAGATCGGTTGGCTGCACTTAAAGGAATCAGGACCAGATGTTTAAGTGAAAATATGTATATATTTATTAGGAAAATGACACACTTCCAACACCAAACACCAGTAAACATAAACAAGCAAGTAAAAGATAATCAAACACAGAAAACCCCAAAATAACACCTATCTATCTAACTAAATACAATGTATAAAACATACATATAAGCAAAACAGGGAACATGAGATCAGGGGAATAGGGACCCCAGTTACTGGGAGCAGAAGGTGAGTAAGGAAGCAGGGAGCTTTTTCCAGGGGTCAGGTCACAGGGCCAGGATACAGTATCATGGATACAGGACAAGAACGGATTGGACACAGGCAGAGACAGGCTTGCAGAGAAAATACTGAAGCACTGGGACTGGGTGCAAGGCAGGCTTATATAATCCCAGCAGACCCATCAGGTGCAGCCTAATGACTTGTATGATCAATCTGCAGGGAGACACCAACTGATGGCCACCAGAACTACACCATTTGTTTTCCACACAGCACTGTCACCAGCAGGTGACCCAAGCAAGGACACGGGTCCTGACAGCCCCCCCTTAAGGAGCGGCCTCCAGACGCTCCATTCTGCCTTTAACTGAACAGTTCGCGTGGGTGTGGGAAAAGTCCAAAAAAGTCTCCCCTTCATGTCTGCGGTAGGCACCGGGTCATAAGGCACTGGATCAGTGGGCCCCGGGTCATCAGGCACTGGAACAGCAGGCACCGTGTCATCAGACACTGGATCAGCGGGCACAGGATCATTAGGCTGGGCAGTAGGCACTGAGTCATCAGGCATTGGAGCAGCGGGCACTGGGTCATCAGGCATTGGAGCAGTGAGCACAGGGTCATCAGGCACTGGATCAACGGGCTCTGGTCATCAGGCATTGGAGCAGTGGGCACCGGGTCATCAGGCACTGGATCAGTGGGCACAGGGTCATCAGGCACTGGATCATTAGGCTGGGCAGTAGGCAATGGGTCATAAGGCACTGGATCAGTGGGCACCGGGTCATCAGGCACTGAAACAACAGGCACTGGGTCATCAGGCACTGGAACAGCAGGCACAGGATCATTAGGCTGGGTAGTAGGCACAGAGTCATCAGGCATTGGAGCAGTGGGCACTGGGACATCAGGCACTGGATCAGCAAGCGCCAGGTAATCAGTCACTGGAACAGCAGGCACCGGGTCATCAGGCATTGGAGCAGTGGGCACCGGGTCATCAGGCACTGGATCAGTGGGCTCCGGGTCATCAGGCATTGGAGCAGTGAGCACCGGGTCATCACGCACTGGATCAGTGGGCACGGGGTCATCAGGCACTGGAACAGCAGGCACCAGGTCATCAGGTACTGGAACAGTAGGCACTGGGTCATCAGGCACTGGAACAGCAGGCTCAGAGTCATCCATCACCAGGTCAGCGGGCACTGGGTCATCAGGCTGAGCAGCAGGCACCGAGTTATCAGGCTGGACATCGAGTACTGGGTCATCAAGCTGTACAGTGAGCACCGGGTCAGCAGGCTGGACAGCGGGCACCGGGTCAAAAGGCTGGACAGCAGGCACTGGGTCAGCATGCTAGACAGCGGGCACAGGTCATCAGGCTAGACAGCGGGCACTGGGTCATCAGGCTGGGCATCAGGAAGGGAATCAGACTGGCAACAAGAACTGACTCATAAAGTTGGGCATCAGGCATTGGGTCAGCAGGCATAACAGCGGGCACCAAAACAGCAGGATGGGTAGTGGGTTCCTGGAAAACAACAGGCTGGGCAGCAGGCATGGCAGCCGGCACTGGAACAGTAGGCTGGGCAGCGAGCACTTGAGCAGCAGGCTGGGCAGCAGGCATGGCAGCGGGCACCGAAACAGCAGGCTGGGCAGCAGGCACTGGGTCATCAGGCTGGGCAGCGGGTACTGGATCAGTAGGCTGGGCATCAGGAATGGAATCATCAGACTGGGCAACAAGAACTTGCTCATCCAGCTGGGCATCAGGCATCAGATCAGGAGGCTGAACAGTGGGTACTGGAATAGTAGGCTGGGCAACAGGCATGGCAGTGTGCACCAGAACAGCAGCCTGGGCAGCGAGAATTTGAGCAGCAGGCTGGGCAGCAGGAATGGCAGCAGGCACCGAAACAGCAGGCACCGAGATAACAGGCTGGGCAGCAGGCAGGGCAGCAGGTATCGAAACAGCAGGCTGGGCTTCAGGAACAGGATCGGGACCACCTGGCAGGGCATCAGGAACAGGATCAGTGAAGTCAAATTGATTAGCCGGCAAAAAGTCCATAGAGCCAAACTGGGTGGTGGACAGAGAACCAGTACAGTCAGGTGGAATAGCGACAGGCAGGTGGGAAGCAGAGGGTCCAATTTTCATGGGTTGAACCAAGGTGGCAGGTGTGGAGGCAGCCTGGAACAAATTGGCTGGTGTGGAAGCAAACTGGAACAAATCGGCTGGTGTGGAGGCCGACTGGAACAGACCAGTTGTTGAAGCAGACTGGAGCAGATTGGCAGGTGTGGAGGCAGGATTGGATAGTGGTAGGATTGTGCGGGTTGGGAAAAACTTCAGTTTCTTTTTAGGTTTAGCCACTGCAATTCTGTAGGGGAATGCAGAGCTGTAATTAGTGGGTGCAAATTATGGAGGAGAAGAGCAGGAGGATGGTAAAAAAGAGGGAGAAGTTGTTGAGGGGGATTTTTGTGGGATTGTTGCAGGCAGTGGAGAGGAGGTATGTGGGTTAAAGGCAGGGTAGGTGCAGCAGGTGGAAACAGGGTAGTGATACTTAGTTGGTAGCAGGGTATATTGGGCTGCAACTGTGGTTGCTATTGGTGATGGAGCGAAAGACATTTCAGCAGCCAGGTGTCTGGCCACAGGACTGGGTGGTTGCAGGCTGACAGAGGCTGAGTGCAATATTTTTGACCATGCCTGTAATAATGGTTGCACAAAATGTAATTTGCATACTGCCTGTCTGACCAGAGATTGCACAGAATTAATGCATTCTGCCAGCACCTGTTGGGAACATGCTGAGTATTGTTCAAAGAAAAAGGCTGAGTCATCTCCCAGTAACCAAACCAAGGATACCACTTGATTCACACTGAAAGGAGGGGGTATAATCATCACCACCACTAGGGACACCAGACAAAGCCAACCCTGCACAAATTTGAATTAGTGGCTAGATCTCTTCAAACAAAAATCTGCCTTGGTCAACAAAAGAGTGAGCCAGACGGATGCATTCCAACAATTGCTCCCTTGTCGGCTCTTTCAAAATCTGGCAGCAATAATCCCTGTCTTCTACTTAAATATCACCGCGCTATATGATCACCTCTATTGTGAATGAAATATTGTGTCAATACTGCTGCTGCTTTAAAATATATAACATCAAAATATGAAAACCACAAATGAATTTTCAGCAGCGCCAACAAAACTCTCATAGTAAAGTGCATGAGTAATAGTGCAAAATAATTAGTGCAAAATGTTTAGTGCAATCATATCAAAAACAAAACAATCTCAACAGCAAAACATAAAGTCCACTATTGAATGGATAAAGTGCTAGTGCTCAAGCATAGTCCCATGTGTGGGTCCTTAATCATGAAGATAATAGCAGCCACAAAACTTCCTCCACCAATGTCACCACGTGATGGACGTGTACACACACTGAGGCTCACCAGATGGCTGTTAACTCAATGCACTTCCAAACTCCTGTGAGATCCACTGCCACTTCTATGTCCCCCTCAAGACTGTGTAGACTGTGGCTGAGCCTGGAGGGATGGATGATTGTCTCCGTTACTGGTGTTCCCAGGAAGGAGTGGGCGGACGGCTCAAAGAGAATGAACTGTTGCCCCAATGGTGGTGATGGGGGCTTTGCTGGGCTCAGAGGTGCTGCAAGTATGAGTGGCCAATGTAGGGGGCACGCAGAGCTCCAGGAGCCACGTTCCAGTAATGGTAGGCAAAGCGGGAGCCAAGATTAGTGGCAGCAGGCTTGGATGCAATGTAGTGAGGAGCAGGTGTAGAAACAGAATGCCGGAGCTCTCAGAGGACAGACTACATGTTTTGAGATTAACCCCTTCTTCAGGTCAATCTCTGTCTTCTGGTGCAAGCAGTGAGAAATACAAATTTCCTCAGAATGCATCTTGCAGCAATTAGCAAGTGCTCAGACCTGATTCCTAGCCGATCTGATTGTATGGCTTCAGTATTATGTCAGGAATACCAAATGCAGGCATCCAGCATGGATGATCAGATCCGTTGACTGCACTTAAAGGAACCAGGACCAGATGTTTAAGTGAAAATATGTATATATTTATTAGGAAAATGACACACTTCCAACACCAAATACCAGCAAACATAAACAAGCAAGTAAAAGATAATCAAACACAGAAAACCCCAAAATAACACCCAACTATCTAACTAAATACAATGTATAAAACATACATATAAGCAAAACAGGGGACATGAGATCAGGGGAACAGGGAGCCCGGTTAGTGGGAGCAGAAGGTGAGTAAGGAAGCAGGGAGTAGGTTCCAGGGGTCAGGTCACAGGGTCAGGATACAGGATCACGGATACAGGGCAAGAACAGATTGGACACAGGCAGGGACAGGCTTGCAGAGAAACTACTGAAGCACTGGGACTGGGTGCGAGGTGGGCTTATATAATCCCAGCAGACCCATCAGGTGCAACCTAATGGCCTGTATGATCAGTCTGCTGGGAGACACCCGCTGGTGGCCACCAGAACTACACCATTTGGTTTTCGACACAGCACTGCCACTAGCAGGTGACCCAAGCAAGGACACAGGTCCTGACAGGCCCAGTCATCCTGAGAGAATGAGGAGAAGCAGCAAATGTACTGTTCAAGCATTTGATTGGTCCTCTCTCTCTGACCATTCACCTGTGGGTGGTTGGATGATGAGGACTCTAGTTCAATCTGAAGGGAGGAACACTGAGCTTTCCAGAACCTGGAGGTAAATTGGACTCTACTGTCAGAGACGATGCTTGTCGGAATACCATGGAGTCTGACTATTTCCCGGATAAATATTTCTGCCGTTTAACCACTTGAATACAGGACGTTTATACCCCCTTCCTTACCAGACCAATTTTCAGCTTTCAGCGCTCTCACACTTTGAATCTCAATTACTCTCTCAGGCTGCACTGCACCATATTTGCAGGACATAAGTTCACCAATTTGCCGTCTTTATAAATAGGCCCTTTATCAGTCTGAGGTACCATAAGGCTGTTCGTAGCAGAGACTGTCATCTCAGGTTAAATGGAGGTCCAAGACCTTTCGAGTCACAAGGAGGGAAGTCTAACTTGATCTCAGGAGTAGTAGGTTGGTGGGTGTCCACTTACCAGTCTCTCTCTCCTGGTTAGTTTACGAACTTGTCATGTAAACGACGAAGAGGAGTAAGAGAGTCCTACTGACCCGGACAGTCCTGGACACAGGAACGAACCCAGTGGACG